>PVJL010010323.1:0-50307 GCA_004026885.1 Lyroderma lyra | reverse complement strand
CACACACCTGCGTGTACCCCCACACACATACACACGCCTGCGTGTACCCCCACACACACAGTCATAATCTCCTACAAGGAATAGCCCTGGCGCATCTCATTGTCCTTCCTTTCGGGCTTGTAAGAGAAAGCAGTTGAAGTGTCAGGAGAAGAATTTGCTAAGCGTGGAGCCTGAAAGCTGGGAATGGCTTGGAGGATCACCAACCTGCCCGTTCTTCAGGTGACACCAGAGAAAGCTTGGCTTCAGTTTGGGTACTGATGTTCCCACTCCCTGATGCTCAAGGGACGACATCCCGGAGGGGCCGCTGGACTTGGCAAAGGGAGAAGGACCTCTGAGACATTCTACCCAAACTCGTTCTCACAGAGCCTGTGACCCTTGGGAGACAGAGTGAGAATCCACGGATGAATGAGACGGATGAAGTTAGCCTGTTAAAATCAGGGCTTCGTGTCTTGGTGTGATATTTATGGGAACTGTGCATAAAAAGCAGCTCAGCTGCCATCACCATCATTGCCATCATCACCATTACACTGAGAGGGGAACATCTGCTTGATGCCCTGGAGTGTACGAAAACAGCTTTCACACCCATGATCTTACCTGAGCTTCATAATCACCCCATAAAGGGGTACAGCAGGAACCCCACCCTTAGAAGGATGAGGAAATGACAACTCCAGGATGACCAAAACCACCCAGCACTCAGTAGCAGAGATAAGACTAGAACCCAGGCCTGACTCCAGTCCAGTGTCCTCTCCCCTGCAAGCTGTTGCCTGACCAGAAGCACCGTGGGAGGTGACAGGAACTGGGAAGGAGCCCTCGTGGGTGGGTTAGGCTGTAGTTCGTGCTGAGGACAGGGGAGCAGAGCCCCTGAGCCCTGACGGAGGCCGGCACACTTTCTGGCTCCGTTAGGGTCACTGATGGTCATCCTTGCTCCAAAGAAAGCAAGTGGTTTTCTGGTTGGTTCACTTCGTTGATTGCAATAGAGCTGAATCTTCAAATTGAGTCTGTCTGATACAAATTAAAAATGAGCCTTCTGCTCTCTGTGGCTGGTTGAAGTTAAGGGGCCTCAGGTGGGGTTCCCAGGTGGTGTAGTGACTAGGCTTCGGCGCTCTCAATGCCACAGCCTAGGTTTGATTCCCGGCCAGGGAACTACTCCTCTCCCCCAAAAAAGAGGCCTCAGGGAGGCCCTCAGTTGGGAGTCTGTCCCTGTCAACTCCATCCCTCATCCTGTGGTTCCCAAGGTCCTTCTCTGTACTCTAAGAGCAATCCTTCACCACGAGCATCCCCAGCTTTCTTCAGTAAAACCCATCTGTGCATTTTCTCCTCCTGCAACCTCCCCTTTGCACCTTCCTATCTCTTTTAAATCAGCCTAGCCTACTCTCAGAAATGTGTTAGAAGCACCCAGAAGTCCAACCACAAACATGGAAGCTTCAGCTCAAGAATAAAACCAGGCCTTCAGCTGGCCTCTCGGACCACAGTTCCTACATCCCACTTCCTGCTTCTCCACCCTCCGCCCGCCGCCGGGGGAGGCTCCCACTCTGTAGGTTGCTGCCCCAGCTCCTGGCTGGGCATCTTCCCACAACCCAGTTGGAATCCTTGTCACCGCTCCCTCTCGCACCCTAGGAAACCATTCAGTACGCTAGGCTTTGTCCCATTTCTGCCCCATACTCCATGTATCCTTGACTACCAGGGACCTCTTTATTTGCTAATCAAAATGTTGAACAAAACTGCACCAGCTAATTTATTCTGACTTTTGAGCAAGTATTAATATTGTTATTATTGATTTCTGAATTCCTCAGGGCCTCGAGCAGGGACTGGTCCACACAATCACGTTGGTTGAGCAGTGGGGAGCCACTCAGCGAATGATGGGGAAGCTGTACCATCAGCATAATCTTAGCCCCCTGGGGATGTCAGTCGTGACAGTAGTTTCAAATTGAACGTCATAAGGTTCAGAAAAGAGGAGTAGGGTGCAGTGTCCCACGCTCCAAGCAGCACTCCTACAAGCCCAGGGTTCAGGGCTGCTTCCCACCCTGAGGAATAGATCTATTTCTAAATCCCACTTTAGCGGGGAGGATTGGCTCTGCCAGTTTGGGGGTGGTCACACTCGATACCTGGACAGCTCAGGGAAGAATTCGGAGAGAGTCCCCACATTGCCCTAAGAGGTCTTCCTTGCCTCTCAGAGACCAGGATGTATACTTTCAACAGGAAGTAAGTTGTTCACATGAATCATGTTTATCTCAAGCTTTACACGGTTTGCAAAATTAACTTCTTTCAGGTGATGTAAAAGAGTCTCTGTAGGATGAGGTTGGGGAAGGTTCTGGTGCTATGATATTTAGGAAGGAGAGAAGATATTCTCTTCTTAAAACTAAAAGATCTTCTAGGTCGATATGATCTGAGCATATGTTCTCCTCTCCTACGTGTCTCCAGGCTTAGAAGTAAGCAAAAATGAAGAAGTTATCATCAGTTCATTATTGCCCTTTCAAAAGTTATCCCTGATTGGATTTAAAATGATGCAATAAAGACTCTTAAACCTTAAAAAGGAAGTTTTGCTTAGTCTTTTCATTAAACCGATGATTAAGGGTGATATCTACATGATATGTCTACATAAAATTTACTTAGGAAGGACTTCGTACCAATTTTAAAAATTAATACAATAAAATAGCAGTGGGTGTATGGGGCTGAAATTAATCTACTGCTATGATATTTCATTTGATTATGGGTTAGATGTCATTTCTGCAGGTTTACCTTCAGTCCAAACTCTTTATCAGAAAAAAAGATTTTGGATTCCAAACATTGGCTTACTCTTGTGAAGTAATGAGCAATTCAACACTGTTTAAAGCACAGGACACCAAAAATAGGGGGCATTTGTTACCTCAAAGATGTTTTGGAATAAGGTGAGAAAAGAAGGAAGGAAGGAAGGAAGGATTCTAGTGAATTCTTTACAATTTATTTTTAAGAGATTTGACCTATTGAACATTTTCTAGTGTTCTCTGAAGGGAGAATTATGGATAACAAGATTAAGAAGTGCTTCACTAAAATAAAGCTTCTCCAGGAACTTTCCTTCCATCTATGTCCCTGTTTTGCTATTGAGATGATCTATTACCTGGTTGGCCCACATTCTGGACCTACAGTCCCTGCCCCTAAGTTCTCAAAGGACAGTTTTCAACTGAGTTATTGACTCTCAGTCTCATTGTTTTACATTCATACTTACAGATAAAACAGACTTACACACATATTTAAAGATAAAAATAACAGCTGAATTGGGGACTGACCTTCTGTTTTTCTACCAAACCAGAAACCATGCACTCTCTTCCAACTTTCACAGCATCCTGTTGGCATGATTTGAGCAAGTGTGTGTATGAATGCAGCTCCCAACATTATTTCTGCACCACTGGAGAGACGTGAAAGTATTTATTTGCACTGAGATGCAGCAAGGGGTCGGGTCAGCACCAACATGACCACTCATTTCTATTTCACCTTGTGGAGAATGTTCTTTCAAGAGCACTTGAAAACGATAGCCTGTTGGGACAAGTGAAAGCAGTGTAAGAGCTGAGGCTGTTTAGTCTGATGAAAGAAGACTTAAGAGGATAAGAGATCAGTCCCCAAATATCTGAAGACTTCTCTGGGGAAGAGGAAGCAGGTTGTTCTGTGCAGCCTTCAAGAGTAGAACTGGGCCAAAGGGTGGACAGGAATCTAAGGAAAGTGCTCCCAGGCTCAGCCGTCCAAGGATAGGAGTGCTTGCTCTCCATCAGTAGGGCTGGATGTCCTTGGCAGGCATACTGCAGAAGGGGACAGCAGCCTTGGATGAGCACCCACCTTCATCTAATCACTTCTGGGATTTTATGACCATCTTGCCCAACTCGGTCTTCATAAGTATAAGAAGAAACCTCCTTAAGAAACTTCCTTAAGAAGTCAGCTGGGTTCTTGCCCAGAGCCCAGGAGAGGAGGTCCCAGTCCAAGTAGACATCAGCTCTTTAGCCTTTGAGTTCACAGAGTGGTTTCTTAGGAAGTGGACCAGAATCCTTTCGAGCCAAGTTATACTCCTGCCTATACTTCCTTTTATCCTAACACCCAATTTACCCAGCTTTCCTATTACCTTGGCCCGACCCTGGGGGTGGGAGTGGGGCTGAGTGAGGTGGCACAGATGAATCAGAGCCACTCCTGCCCACCAGGACCTGCAGTCTGGTCATGAGTAATACAGTAGAAGACAACAAAGGCACAGTGTGCGGGGGCTGGCAGGGTAGAGCATTTTGACTGGATGGGGACCAGACATGCTTCACGGGTGGGGGATGTTTTAAATGTGGGTTGAGTGATGAGTAAAAGTTTTGAATGGAAGAAAGGAGATAGATGTGAGTCTCTATTGTAATTCCCCAGCAAAAGTATTTCCTCACCTGAGTGTAGATAAGTAGGGATATAAGGTTGGTTTTAATAGTTTTTTTTCTTTCTTTCTTTCAGGTCTCCAGATACCCACCTCTCACCCTAAAGATGTCTGTGTCTATAACTGCCCCCTTTAAGTCCAGAACCAAACTCACCTATCAAGGGGCTCTGTGGACAGGGGCCAGCAGAGGAACTTAATGGAGAGGAGATGAGGGGCTAGGGAGGTAAGGAGGATCAGGGCCATTGGGAGGAAGGAGACTACAGAGGTCTTAAAAGTGACCTATTTATATGACAAATACTGAGACAATATTACTTGCAATGGGTACCGTGTTGGGAACTGAGTATCCCTTGATGAAGACAGTGGTGTCTTCCCCGGGAGGCCTTAGGCTGAGGTATCTGCGGAGCCAATAGCAGGGACCCTGTAGGTAAGTGCAGCAAGCCAGAAAGACCACAGAGGCTGGAGGGGCCCATGGTGACTCCAAGGAGGAGGTGATCCACTTTGTCCCTTGGAACACCTGGAAGGGAAGGACAGACAGTCACCTGCTTGGAACTGGAAATAGAGATGCATGCGAAGCTGCTGAGCTGGATTCTGGCATGTGGACTCTGAGAATTCAATCTTTGGGGCCTGTTGAAGTGTCCAACCTCCTCTCTCAGACAAGAATTTTCTTCGCAGCTTCCCAGTCTCACGCTCACCGAGCTCTACTATGACACTTCTGTTATTGGGTGGCTCTGGAGGACAGAGGTGCTTCTTCACTTCAGAGGCCCACTCAGCTCCCTGGATTGCTCACCTGCTGGTGGGAGATGGACCTGGTTTTCACAAATAGTCGCCAACCAAGTGAGAGCTGTACTCCTCAGGAAACAAAATCATGTGGACTTTTGATCCCTGAGTGGGGAAAACATGGCAGCTCATGCGATAGACACAGATCTGTTTGCAAGTAGATCCCCATTTGATCACACACTGTCTCAAACTTCTTTTGTGATGTAGTAGAAGCTTCAGCTTCTTAATCTATTATCCACAGCTATTGGCTTCTGGTACAGACAATGTTTGTGTCCCCACAAATCCATATGTTAAAAGCTAATGTGCAATGTGATGGTACTAGGAGGTGGGACCTTTGGGAGATGATTAGGTCATGAGGGTGAAGCCCTCACGAGAGGGATTACTGCTTTTATAAAAGGACCCCCCAGAATGCTCCCTCACACTTTCCATCATGTGTGGACACAGTGAGGCAATGGCCATCTGTGACCAGGAAGCAGGTTCTCACTGGTGCCTTGATCCTGGACTCCCCAGCCTCCAGAACTGGGAGAAATAAACTTCTGCTGTTTAAGTTGGCCCGCCTATGGAATTCTGTAACTGCTGCTGAGCTAAGGCAGCTCCTCGTCTCTTTCTCTGGACAACTACACGTGGGCCAACTCCTTTCCCAAGTCCACTGCAACACTCAGTGGGATTGTTCTTAGGCAACAGAGTAAGATTGCCTTATACCAGTCTGTCCTTCACTTCACGTCACTCCTGTGGGTCACGTCAGGGTTCATAGAAACCACTTTACTCACACAGTGCCATTGTTACCCTCTGGGTTTGGGTTTCCTCTTTCCTTCTTGTTTCCTTTCATTTGCATTCTCTCCTCTTTCCACAGAGCACAAGTAGGTACTTTCAGTGTAGCACGCATCACAGTTCCAGATAACTTGGAGAGAACACTTGGAATTTAGGTATTTGTTCTTATTTTTATATGACCATAGATACGATCTGTTCATGCAAATAAAACTATTAATATTATATAACACAGCAATTACCATGCACTGCTTCAAATAATATCCTTTAGATTTCCATTTTTTGCAATAACAGATTCAGACAACTGTACTAAATGACACTTTAAAGAGGGACTTTCTGACTTCTAATGTTAACAGAATTAAAGACCTGCTATGAGTGTGCAAATCACAGACATCACTGCATGTAAAGCAGAGAAGAAAGCAATCAAGGCAGGAGGACAAATGTCACCACCACACTGCTCAGTTGTCAATTCAGCCTTGAACTATCTAGCTGAGTGAAGGCAAAACCTAAAGGCAGGGACATGAAGATTTTTTAACAGTTGTGCTGTGATTGTCTGTGGACATCAGAAGGAAGAGTCATTGACTCTGAAGATCAGAAAAGCTTTTTGGAGGAGGTGGCATTGTATTTGGGTAAATAGGCCATTTGGAGAAACTACAAAGTGGTTGTGGGAGGGGGAAGGGAGGCATGGAAGGGGAGGGTCACACCACTGGTGCACTGGCCACCTCCCCTTCGAAGTCACCCTTCAGGTGCCAGCCGGACTTGCATGCATAAGAGTCAGTACAGCCCACTTCCCCTGCAGAAGCCCACCACCACTGACTGATGGGCGTTGGTGGATAAATACCCCAGTTACCTCTACTCTCAAGTGGGCACAACTCTGAAGTTGGTTCTACATCATTGCCCAGAGTTCCCTGTAGAATCAAACTTTTCTTGCCCACAATGGAACCTACTCAATAACGCTCCCTCTATTGATTTCCTTCCTTCCCCACTATCCTCCCAGTATTTTCTTGACTATCACCCCCACCCCCTCTCCACAAAATACTTGCACTTGAGTCCTCCTCTCAAAGTCTGAGAATCCATTTGAAGACCAAGGGTGTTTTAGTAGCTGGAACAAAGATCTGTAGATGCGATGAGTTGGACCTTTTTGGGGAGCATGGATGCTCCAAGGTGGCTAGTGGTTGAAGGTCTAGCAAATGTGAGATGAGAATGACTGGGGTCATGATGTGAATACCTGAATTCTTGACAAAATAATCTGACTTTTCTGTAGGCAATGGGAAACCATTGGGTGGTGAAACTTTCTTCCTAGGTATTCAAGCATCTGCTTCTTGGGCCCAGGCAGAAGAGCGTAAGTGGTTTCAGCTAGTAATCCAAGTTCTTGTAATCTCAGAGGGAATGTTTGATGTGGAAGTGCCCCCTCTGGCCTCAAAGAGCACTAAGAAAAGCCCAACTCAAGGATGTGGCATACGGGGAAGCCAATGGGAAGAAAATTCCAGTCAGTACTGTGGTGTCAGATAGCAGTCGCTGGGGACACTGGTGGTGTCAGAGCTGTTCACAGGGCTTTGCAGGCACAAGGTCTGTCCATAAAATACCAGCTTATCTGCTGAGGGCCCCCTGGGTTTCGGAGCATAGCCACAGGCCTGGTGAATATCCAAGACAGTGGTGAGTGGCCAGAAAGTTTCCCAATAGGGACTATTCCTATTCATCCCAAAAGAATGAAAAGGATTGAGGGGAAGGTATGCCTGCTTCATTGGGAACGAGCTGGTGCTGGCACAATCAATAGTTTAATGTTTATTCGGGGGCAAGTGGGGAGGGGGTGGTAGAGGAGGGAGTGGGAGCTAAATATAAGGTGATGGAAAGAGAACTCACACTGGGTCATGAACATATAATGCAACAAATGGACGATGCACTGTGGAATTGTACACCTGGGACCTATGTAATTCTTGCTAACCAATGTCACCCCAGTAAGTCTAAGAATAAAAAAAAAAAGAAAGCAAGATGGTTGTCATGCTGGTGAGAGAAAGGCAAAGGGGTATTATCGAGCCAATTCATGTTTGTTAAATGCTGCATTTGAGCCCAGTCCTGGGCTGTGTGCTGAGAGCAGGGGTGGGGAGAAGGAACAATACAAACCTAAGGAGTCCATGGTCAGGGTCGTTGGGTCATCTAACTAAGAGAAGTGCAAAGTACCAGAGAGGGCACAAGCTCATATTTGGGTTAGGGTAGGAATGTTTTATGGGAAGACAAGAAGAGGAGGCAGCATCAGAGATGGCCCTTGTGGGATGTGTAGGTTCTGACATAGTGAGAAAGGGGTTGGTCCTTTGGGGTGGGAAGACCTCCTCTAGGCTTGGCTCCTGGGAAGGGTCCTCTGCTCCCTGCGGGCCTGAGGGCAGTAGTACCGCCTGGGAGCCACCTTCCACTGGCATGAGCACCCTTTCCCTTTTGTCACTCCTGGCACTCAGGCCCAGGAGCAGGAGACCTGGCTCTCATCTGGGCACAGTGGCATTTGGGGAGGGCACATTCCCAATCTGTTCCACCACTTAGAACACAGGGAAGTTGGGCTGGTCAAGAGTATCAGTGCTTGGGAAGGGTGGGGCCCACAGGGCTGTCTCAATTCCTCCATCCACCCTAGGAGAAGCCCTGCTGGGCTGCGCTACCAATATCTGATAGGAAGGAGTAGCCCCACCCACAGGGGTGTTCAGGTGCGTATGCTTGTGCGTGTGCGTGTGTGTGTGAGTGTGCGTGCGTGTGCGTGCGTGTGAGTGTGCGTGCGTGTGAGTGTGCGTGCGTGTGCGTGCGTGTGCGTGCGTGTGAGTGTGCGTGCGTGTGCGTGCGAGTGTGTGCGTGTGTGTGTGTGTGTGTGTGCGTGTGTGTGTGTGTGTGTGTGCGTGTGTGTGTGTGTGTGTGCGTGTGTGTGCGTGTGCGTGTGTGTGTGCGTGTGCGTGTGCGTGCGTGTGTGTGTGTGTGAATGGTAGGAAATTCACTGACATGGCCCTCCCTGACATTTTAGAATTCCTTCAGACTGACACTTGCCCAGTCACCTACCTTCCCCTCCCCACCTTCCATCCCAACCTAACTACATGCCAGTTTGCCTGTTGCGCACGATGTGCTGGTGCCCAGCCAACTATCAGGGAATTGGCCAGGGGCCAGGCTCAGTGCAGGCTGCCTCTGGAAGACAGCTGTTGGCCCCTGAAAACCCCTTATTTGTGAGGCTGGGAATGTACAACCTGCGTGTCAAGGGGCAGCATGGGTCTAATGAAGGAATTATTGAAGTGCAAACCTTAAATGTGAATAGAATAAGGCCCCTGCAAAAACACTCTCTCGGAAACTAACCAGAAAACTGATTCACAGCCACTTGGGATGTCTCTCCACTCCTCTTGCTAGCCCATTCTAATATAGACTTTCTCCCAGACGAAGTTCTTCCTTGGATCGTACGGAGGACTGGCTTCTCGTGAATTTGACTTCTGATCCCAGGTATGTCTACTGGCAAGCCCAAGGGCCTGTCCCTTGTTCAATGGGTAGCCAACTCCTGCTGTTCTGGGTCTCCCTCTGTGAATTTCTTCTTGGAGGCACCCGCTCCCTAACGGGGTCCTGTAGGCTGTGTCTTGACTCTGTTGCACTATCTGCTTCTGCAGTCTTTGAATTGTTCAGCACTGACCTCATCAGGTCAAAAAGACATCTATTCTGTGCTGGGCACTATGAGGGGAGACAAAGAATGAGTCTGCCCAGGGATCCAGCCCTCTGGTGGCTCATAGTCCAGGGAAGGAGGTAACATCCTCCTGCATCTAAGTACATGACACCAAGTGCCTGAAGGGAGGCACTGAGAGGGCTCCAAACAGGTAGGCTGGAATTCAGAGTCATGTTCAGCATGGTGGTGGTGGTGGTGGTGGTGGTGGTGGCTGCGTGTGTGGCAGGGGAAGGAGGTGGGGATGAGAATTCAGAAGGATCTGGAAGAAGGTGTTTCTCAACTACGTTAAGAAGGATGTAGAGGTCATCAGGTAAAGATGGGGGGTAATCCAGAGAATATTGAGCAGCAAGATGGAAAAGACAGGGCAAATCCATGAATTGGGAAGTTTAGCAGGTGTCTAGTTGGGAGACAAAGAGAGATGATAGTGGAGAGAATGGTGGTACGCCTTCTTAAGAGGCTTGAATGCTGTATTACAAAATTTAGACTTGTGAGCTGCATCTTCTCTGTTTGTCTCTCCAGATCTAGTCTGCATTCCATTGTGGTAGATTAATTACAAAAGTGAGCATCCATTTTTCTTTCTCTGTATCCATGCCCCCTTGCCATGTACCTTTCATTTCTCTTCTGCTCTGATTCTGAGCTCAGCCATGTGACTTGCTTGGCCACTGGAATGTTAGCAAAGGTGCACAAGCCTATGCTTGAAGAGTGAGGACACATCGGGTGCTTTTCTCTCGTTGCTCTTGGAATCCTTCCACTGTGTGGGTGAGCATGCTGAAGAATGAGAGCTCACGTGCATGAGTGAGGAGAACTGACCACCGATGCACGTGTGAGCCCCTGCAAGGATCAGAAAAACTGTTCAGCTGACCCCAGCCCAAATTGCCAACCTGCAGACTGTGAGCTAAATATATGGTTGTTATTTTAAGTTTCTAAGTATTGGGGTCATTTGTTATGCAGCCAAAGCCAACTGCTATAGAAACAAGCCCAGATGGAAAAGATTCAAGTTTGGAGGTCCCGGGGGAGCATATTTTGCATGTGGGAGGAATATGAGTAATTGTGGCTACAGCACAGACTATATAGTAGGTTGCAAAATACAGCTACATGGTCTTTTTGTCCCCTCAGGAGGTGGAATCTATTTTTCAGTCCCTTGAATCTGGATGGCCATGTGACTTGCATTGATCCAAGGTGCAGAAGCAAATGCCATGTAAGCAGAGGGCTAAGAAGCATTTGAAATTTGGGGTTTGTCCGCTTGCTGCTCTTGGGCCCTTGGTCTGCTTTGTACACAAGGCCAGGCTAGCAACCTGGAGGGAGAGAGATCCGGGTTTGAGAGATGCCCACATCTTTCTAACCACCTCAGACAGACAAGGCCATCTTAAACTAGGATCCTGGCCACCCCTCCACCAGACTGCAGACACATGAGTGAGCCTAGCTGAGACAGCCCAGCTGGGCACAGGTCAGACCAGAAGAACTTCCCAACAGAGCCCAGCTTCAATTGTTAACTTGCTGATCTACAAAGTCAAGGGCTACATTGGTGGCTACTATGTTAAGGCACTACATTTTGGATGGTTTGTACAAGTTCCCTGAGCCAGACTTCCCGCTCTGGGCCAGGAGGCTGGCTTGTGCAGGCTATATCAGTACATTCCCTGCTCCTGGCCTTCCACCAGCAAGAGGAGATTGAGATGGAGACATGAATCCTCCTGGGTCTCACTCTGCTGGGCCACATGGTTTGGCCACATGCTGTATCCGTGTCCCTACCCCTCAGCCACAGCTCACTTCCGGGGCTCTGGCAATCACTCCCTCCCATACCCGTTCAGGCCTGGGGTGGTAACTGCTCACACCTTTGTCTCTGCCCCATTACCCCATTTGAATGGCTACCAGTTTCCTAAAAGGACCCTTATTGGCATACCTCATTCTCTGGACCAGTAGGGTCTATTGATTGTTTTAGCAAAGACACATCCAGTTTGGGAGGAATGGGGCAAAACTCCTGCTGCGAGCGGTTCTGCTTTGAACCTCCCACAAAAGCTGTTTTTGCTTTCGGACATTTGGAAAGTCATGCTGGCCAAGGGGACTGCCCAGGAACAGCCTTCCCAGGAGCCATTTGGAGCATTGTTTCTGCAGGGAATAGTCGTTGTCCTTTTTCCTGCCAATTCCCCAAGTTAAAGAATGGAAAATGAGCCCTTTCAGTGCCCCCCCCCACCGGCGCCTTTTCTGTTCTCGAGAGAATCTCTCTCTCAAGCACTTTTAATCAAGCACGCGGCCCCTCATTAAGCAAATCAGTCAGTCGGTTTGCCCTTGCTGGTGGGAGCTCCGCCTTGCCCCACTTTTTCTAGTAATCACCCATGCCTGGACCCTCCAGTTCGAGAGAGAGTCGGTGTGAGGTTCTGTGCAAGGCCTTGTGTCACTGACAATGGTAATAATTGGCGATGATGATGATGATGATGATGATGATGATGAAGGCAAGGCAAACTGGGGATGCCTCTCTCTTTAACAGTGTTAAAGCCATTGCCACTGCCTTGAACAGAGAGGCGTTTGGCCCCTGTTGTCAAGCTCATATAGGAAACTTTGGAATGTAAGTCTGAGCGTGACAGGGTGGTGTTAGTAGGGATAATGTCTATTTTTCATTTAAAAGGGTATCAATCCTCTCACCGGTGAGAAGTGTTTGATCTTAAGGACTCCAGCCCGCCCGACAGGACCTTACCACGATTTTTCCCCACTGGCCCCGGCAGGCCACCAGAGCCGTCCCTGCCCTCTGGGGCTGCCCTGCCTCTCTCGGTGGAGCAATAGTAACCGCCTGAAGACAGAAGGCACTGGCATTCCACACCTGAGATTGTCAAATTTGCAAGACATATGGACGGAACTTTAGGAGACTGAGACTTGATTATTTCTGAAGAGACAAATGACAGAGTCTAGGTAGGAAAAAGGGGATTTGAGAGAATACTGAGGGATTTTAATATCTACATTGACCTTTTGGGCAGGACAATTCTTTATTGTGTGAGATTGTCCTATACATTGCAGGGTGGTTAGACTCCTTGACCCCAGCCCACTAAATACCAGGAGCACCTCCCAGTCATTGTGACCATCACAAACGCCCCCTTCCCATTCCAGCTACTCCTGGGTTGGGGTGGCAGGTCAATATGGCCCCTGGCTGAGAAGTACTGCCAGGGAGAAGACTGCAGAAAGGGAGAGAGAAGGCAGAGAATTAGTGGCCTGTGGGCAACTTCCAAAAGCCTAGGGTGTATCCACATGGGACAGCCTTCCCAGGAACTCTCACTCTCCTCCTGGCCTTTGTGTGCACATGACATAGTAATGATGACCCTAAAGCAAAGAAACCCTTGAACCTTCACTGGAGATCAGAGAAGGTGAGGCTCTGAGACAGGTGAGGCAGGATTTAGAACAGATTAGTGATGGCCAGTCAGTGCCCTCCATGGTTATAGGTTCCTGGATGGCGAGGACCATCTCTCTGAAGGGGAAGGCCTCGCTGGAGTGAATATGAGGGTCATTCCCTTTACTTCCCCCATTTTAGAAGACATGGTCTGTGGGGCAGAGGCAAGGACCTGGCCACTGGGTTACAAGTGTGATTAGCTCAGACTCATTCTTGCTGGTCTGTGCCAGCAATGATCTTTCCTCCAGTCTTGCATAGTCAGCTCCTTCTCTTAATTCTGGTCTTTGCTAAACTAGATCTTCTCTTGCTATCCCAGCACTCTCTATCACTTATCCTAGTTTATCGCCTTCAAAGCACTTGTCAGCATCTTACATTACTTACTCATTTGCTTACATGAGATTTCAGGAATGTAGGTGCATTGCAGCAGTAACTTGGTCTGTCTCATTCCCTTCTGTATCCCCAGTGCCTCACACATAATAGCTGCTCAATATACGAGTATATTTCTTGAATAAACTAATAGAATGCATAGGTGCTATGTTAAGTAATTTGCATACATTGCACGCATGTAAACACCAAAGATTCTTTAAAGTAAATACTATATCATGCCCATCTTTTGTAGAAACTAAAACTTGGTGAGATTAAATAATCTGCTTGGAGAAAAATGGTGGTAAGTTCTTGCAAGCTGGTCGTATTGGGGTTAATTCTCCCCCGTTGTCTCTGAAATCAAATGCTCTCACCAGTGACAGGATAAATGTCTTTCCAAGCTCGACCTTTCTAGATGAGAAAGACATATTATCCCTATAACAAGGCCATATGGGTATTGATTAAATGGTGCGATAAGCATTTGGTCGACTCTAATGCCCTCAGTCTCGCAGGAAAACAAACACAGAGCTGCAAATCATCACCCTGGAGAAGGCCAAAGGCTGTGTGCCCAAGACAGGTGTGGCTGCATGCAGGACTGGGGGATTCTGGAAGAGAGGACAATTATTTCCAGTTTGAAGTGAGAATAAATCAGAGGAGAAGCCTGCATTAGCTGAGTCTGAACGATGGGTAGTAGTTAGGTGTGTGGACATGGAGCAGAGGAAGGAGATGTGAGCCAGATCCTGGAGAGGTGTGTCCTGGTTTCCAATGATTTGGTGGTTGCAGAGTGAAGGATCCAAGTAGTGGCTGGAGGGAAATGGTCCTGGACAGGAAGCTGGAGGGCTGTAAACACCAGAATGATGGTTTTAGACTTTGTCTTGGGCAACAGGATGTCCTTGAGTGACAATAATGATAGTTGAGACAGCAGGATGCACTCCCCACCAAAGGCCACTGATGCTCCATTTTCAGCAGGACATCTTGAATGTGAGACCCAGTGAGAAACAGCACTGCCAGGACTTGCTGGAGAGGGTCCCAGAAAGGAAGATGTGCCTGGCGAAGTCAGGGGAGATTCCTTGGACGTCTGTGTCCCTACTCCAAACCACTTCCCTTGGAGGAGTAGGCAGCTTCCGGCAGGAGCCAGAGAAAATTCTGGGATGATTTGTTCAAAAACACGATTTGGGATTCAGTCTGCCGCCACCACACATCCAGCCCCATCTCCATGGTGTGCTTCCCACAGTGTGCCATCACACAGCCGTCTCAACCTTCCGCCCTTGTCCCCCAGCAATCGCCTGTCCCTACTCTACACGCCTCCTTGGGCAGGCTGCCTTCCCCACCCCTCTGAGCTCCAAGCCAGCTGGACAGATCCCTGTTATGTCCCTACAAGAGCCAGGGACACGTTTCCTGCTGGCTCCCCACGGGCCCTAGAGGCCAAGAGTCACATCTTACCCCCACAAGGTGGCCTGTGCCCAGCTCAGCATCCGGTGCCAAGATGGTCATTTGAATGACTGAAATTCTTCTCTGTGGGATGCCCTTTAAAGTTGCTTTTTCTTCTGTAACCTGGGGCAGTGAGTGGAATGTTTGGAATGTGGCCTCGGTTTTCCCTTGAATGTTTTATTCCTCTGAGCATCAGCCAGATGCCCTTGTCATTTCTGGTCCTAGGGGATGTCACGTTTTAATCTCCCCCCCACCCCCCAACCCTGTGTGATGTTTCCACGGCTGCTGCATGGCCTCCCATTCTTTCTGTCTCCATCCTGACCTGATCACCTCTTCCTTCCTCACCAGAACATTCCAGGACCATCAGGCGACCGTGAGCCAAACTTCTGATCACTCTTCCAATAGCCATGTAGATGAATGTGAGGGAAACTGCAGCTCTGCTTTTCCTTGATCCCCCACCTCAGAGCAACTCCTCCTCACAGGAGCTAAAGCTCTCACACAATGTCACCATGCCAGCTGAGTTTCCTTGACCTTCTGCCTTCCAGGCCCCTGGCTAAGATGGGGGTAAATCATTCCATGAATTTATTACAAGGGGAGGGTGTCAGCACCAAGGAATGTTCAATGTATCGCCTTTTCAAATGATGAGACCATTTTTTAAAAATTTTAATCCATCTACAAACTCTTGAATTCAAACCCCCTTATTTATTCACCATGCTCTTGTCATTCTCCAAATGCCACCGCAGTTTCTCCATTGGCTACAAAGGCCCGGAAGTCACCATAGACTGAGCCTGAACCACCTGAGCTGTGGCCCCCAGGGTTCCAGAAGCCCCTCTGGGGCTTACTGGTGCTTTGGCCCTGGGCTGAGTGCTATGAGTTAGGGGGAGGTGAGGGAGGTGAGGGAGACCACACAACTCAGATGTGTTCTTGTCCCCCAAGAACCTAGCTCCCCATCTCCACCTATCACTCTATCCCAAACAAACTTGGGTTCCCCAAAATGGGAGATTTAGGGTAACCTGCCTCAGGATCGTAGCCTGGGCCCCATTTGGAAGCCCCAGAGATAGGAACAAGACTTTCCTGTTGCTCAAAGGGACCTATCACCCCCACGGGGATCCCTCACAGCACCTACCAGCATGGAAGCTCCTTTCCTCCAGAGCAGAGCCCAGACAAGGCACCTGGTGTTTGAAGTTCCCTTCCAACCCACCTCCTGGGACTCACCTCACAGATTCGCTGCAGCCACATTGAACAAACTAAAATTTCCTAATGTTCTCGGGCCTTTGCACCTCTAGGCCTTTGCTACTACTGGTTTCTCTGCCAGTGATGCTATACTAGTTATCTAGTAATATAAGAATTTTACCACAAACTTAGTGACTTAAAACAATACACATTTATTCTCTCATAATTTCTGTGATTTCATCTCAAGGTTCAACTACAGAAGGATATACCTCCCAGCTCATGTGGTTATTGGTAAGATTCAGGCCTTTTCACGTGGTCAGACCAAGGGCCTCAGTTTCTTATTGTCAGCCAAAGGCTAGCGTCATTTCTAGCTGGTTGTTGGCCAGAGCCTGCCCTCGTTTCCCTGCCACATGGCTTCCCCAACATGACTGCTTGCTTCTTTAAAGCCAGGAAGGGAGACGTCTTCTAGTAAGATAGGGGTTACAATCTTATGCATTTCCTCAGCTCATGCTTTGTCTCCCAGTCTCTTCTTTTCTTTTCTTTCTTTCCTTTTTCTTTTGTTTCTTTCTTTCTCTCTTTTTTCTTTCTGTCTCTTTCTTTCTTTCCTTCCTTATCGATCTATCTATCTATCTATCTATCTATCTATCTACCTACCTACCTACCTATCTACCTATCATCTCTCTCTCTCTCTCTCTCAGGGAAGTTGTGGGAGAAAATCAAACTGCAATTAGCTGCCTGCATTTACTGCCTGGGTCTGCATCCAGCTCATCAGGACTATTCACAGCATTTATGTGCCAAATATGTCACCAGGAGCTAATTGCAGCCTCAAAGACAGGGAGTGGGAGAAGAAAATGGGACCATAAGGAGGTCAGAAAAGCAGCTTTTAAAAAAGAAATGGCTGCTTACAAAAATTAGGATTCTCAAACTAGAAAGAACCCTAGAAATAGAATCAAAGGAGTTGGAATCAAACTCAGGAGTTGTCTAGTCAGAAATTCCCGCTACGGCAGACGGTGTACTTTGCCCACCCAATAGCTCCTCCTTCTTCCTTGCTAACGGTACCCCAATTTTGTTAAGGTACTGACTGGGTGGCCATGTGTTTCAGAGGCACACCCCCCCCCCCAATGCACACTGATCAATTTAAACTAATTAAGTGAATTCCTTTCTTTTTGCCAATGACTGGTTGGGGCATGCCGATGGGGTTCCACCATAGCCAATGAGATGAAACAGGAAGCCTGTAAGGGCTCTGAAAATATTTTCTTCATTTGTAAAAAGAGACTCATTACTTGCTCCTTCCTGTATTGAGTGCATCTGACTGAGGAAGTGCCTCTTGCAGCTGTGGCTGCCATCTTGGACCATGATGGAAAACCCAAGAGAATCCCAGAGAAGCTGTAACCACAGCCCTGACATCTTTGTGCTACCTCATCTACCATGGAATCACTCAGTGTTAAGACTCCCTGCTATGTTAAATAATAGGACTTCTGATTATGGTAGATAACAGATTATGTTTAAGCAACATTTAATTTGGGCTTCTGTTAGTTGTAGCCTCAAGCCTCCTAGCTAACTTGCTTGCCCACACTCCCTCCATTGGCCTCCGCTAGTGCACCTGGAGTAATGGAGTGCTCACTACATCCTACCTCAAGGATCCGAGGCCTTTGGATAGCAGAGATTATTTGTGGGATGACCTCTGACACCGAATTGAAAGCAGATCCTTGTAACTAACCCAACGTTGGAGCCTGATTTCTGCCCTCTGGGATCGGAAGAAGAAGTCTTTCCTGAGATTTCTCTGCAGGCCTTAAAGGACACCTTTCATGTCCATCTGTGTGTGGGTTTTTACAGTCTTTCCAGGTCACTGAGAACCATGATATCCAGGGCTGGCTTAAACTCCTACCGAAACCCGTCATTTTATAGATGAGAAAACCAAGGCTGAGGGAGGAGACATGACCTGCTCAAAGTCACCCAGCAACCCAGAGGCAGAGCTTCTCACTAAGGGTAGGCAGATGGTGACAATGACATAGAAATAATATAGGCAATATTGATCATTTTTAATTGGGGGAAGATCAAGCAGCTTCATGAAAGGAGGTAATATTAGAGCTTAATCTTAAAATATGAGTAGTACTGAGAGAGAGACAGACAGAGACAGACAGACAGAGAGAGGCACACACACACACACACACACACACACAGAGAGAGAGAGAGAGAGAGAGAGAGAGAGAACCCATAAGTAAATGTAAGAATGACCTCTGCAAAAATGTCAACATCACCTACCTGAGCAGTTTTTTGGCACAGAGCTCAGCACCTTGTGAGACAGCCTATCCTTGTAACTCTTAGGAAGTTCCTTTCTTAATGTAAACAGAGGCCAGCCTCTGTGTCTCTCATTCATTGGTCCTAATTCTGCCTTCCAGGCCCCTAGAGGACAAGGCAACTGCCTCATCCTCCCAACAGACCTCCCAGACTTTCCATTTCTCCAAGCTAAATGCCCTACTTCTTCTGGTCATTTTTCACAGGACTTTGCTTCATTGTCCTGGTCATTAACCTTAGGACATGCACCTATTTGTTAACATTCCTTAAAGTTGTTTGTCCAGAACCAAGCACAACACTCCGGGGTGGTCTTCCCAGTGAGAATGAAAACTATCAACACCCACACAGCTGACAGTCTAAATTATTTATTCTATCTTCATCAATAGAACTTTACCATTCTAGAAAAGTCTTAACAAGCCAGAGAAAAGTTACAAATAACTTTGTTGTTTATTCCAAGAACTTCCCGAAAGACTTATCAACTCTTCAATAGAAAGCATCAAATGACAGTTTATACCCGGAAACTCTTTGAACCCCTTGCCTCAAAGTCCTTGCCTTGCTGTGTCTACCAATCCTACCCTATATGTCACGAGCCTTCCCCAATTTCAATCAAGCACTGCCTTCCCCCCAGTTAAAAAGACGTCTTAAACGAGACTTTAAAATCCCAGTAAGTGTCTTGAGTTTGCTGGACCCCGTCCTGGATACTCCTAAGACTATTGAAGTAGCACTCAAATCTCTCTTCCCAACAGGTCGCACTCTGGTGATACCTTAAGGAGCCAGCATTTGACCTCAGCGAACAACAGACACAGCAGGACCCTTACCTTCCCGTCTTACTCTAGTTTGCTGGGGAACATCACCTTCCAGTCCTCTGACCTCTCAAGTCCCCTTACCTGTGGGCTGTGAGGAATGCCCTCCTCTCGGGATTTCCAAAGGGCTCCCGGGACCGTCTCTGTCCATGCTCTCCCATCTTCTTGCAACTTGGGTTTTTCTCCCAGGAGAAGCCATTTGACTGCCTCACCTACTCCACCAGTCACCCATTCCCAACCTCCCCAACTTCATTTCACTCAATCTCTTTCTCTTTGTCCCAATATACATACAGACACAGGGATACTGACCTGTAAGTGGCCATACAGACAGGGAGACAGCACTCTTCAGACCCAGCGGCCTCCCTTCCTGTGTTAATGTTCTCTCAGCATTTTCTCACTCAATTCTGAACTTGAACAAACCCACTTCATTCAGTTTTTTTTTACTGAATGGAACACCCTGCATTGCCTTTTCTTTTTTGAAGGGGAAATTTCGGGCCACACTTTCTGTAGCAGTCCATGTTCCATTGGAACAATTAGTTCTGTAAGTCTGAGAAATGGGTTCCAAAGGCCTCCTGCCTGGTGTGTGACCTGGAGCTAGGTCAGGCCTGGGCAGACTTCCTCAAGGCAAAGGCTACTTCTAATTTCCTCCAAGTGCCATGGCGCACTAGCTCTTTATTTTCACTTGCTCAAGGACATAGAGAGCCTCAATTGTGAAGGGCTAAATCTCGCCCCCAGTAACTGCATGTGTGCGTGTGAAAAAGGTGTTTCTTTTATGTTTGGCTGCCTAGCCGCTAGGCCCTGGCTTAAGGTGGTGTCTGCTATGGCATATTTTTCTTAATTCAGGCGGTCACTCCCAAATGGCTTGGTAGTCCACCCGTGGACTGTGATCGATAGCTTGCCCAGCCCTAAGTGAGGTGATCTGGGACAAGTTCCCTCCCTGTGCTAGTCCAGTTTCCTCCTCCATCAACAAGGGGCCTGGACTAGATGATCTCCAAAGGCCCTATTGCCCCTTGAGTTCTGCAGTTTTCTGATTCCATACCTAAGAAGAAGGCAAGTGGAGGAAAATGTTTTTGTTTTTAATTATAAAAACAAAATATATTTGTAAAACTTAAAAGAAGACAAAAATATGCAAAACCTAAAATGGAAGTGTTTCTTCCTTCTCTCATTAATCCTCCTGGAGAGAATATTCTAGATGACAGTACTTACCAAGTACACTTAATGCATGTCTTTTGATGATGTGAACCCAATGACCCTCAATTCATTGGTACAACTAAGAGCTATCTGAGAAGGAACTATGTATGTTCTTATAGTTTCTTTTATTTTCTAGGGGAAAATTGCAAGATCTTTTGTTGTTTCAGTGTTGCAGAGTTCTGCGGACTGTGACCTCACCTATGTGTTTGTCATAAAATAAAACACAGAATTCTGGCCTTCACCCAAGACTCAGATTGCAGGAACCAAGGCTTCAGATGAGTCAGTGGTCAGGGCACTGACTGTCCTACAGCAGCCAGGGCTGGATATTCAGGTCCAGAGATTAGAGCCTAAGGTAGTAAGTAACATTGACTCCAGAACCAGAGTCTTCTCCCAAATATGAACATTCCCATCTTATGTGTGTCTAAAGTTCTAATTAGCTGGAGTTGGCTCTGTGGCAGGGAACTAAAACAATATTGATTGTTGGAGAACAACATGAGATGCATTTCATTATCCACCGTTTGGTGGAAGCGCCCTTTGGGGAGAGGGGCACTGACTATTGAAATTCTCAGCCATATTCTTAAGGCCTTAGCTGGTACCCCACACCTGCCTCAAGGAGGGTCAGATCTGAAGGAAGAGGGAGAGTAAATAGACCCCAGCATGACCTCAGGAGGGAGATCTGGACAGGGCAATGCAGATGTGGGTGTGGCTTGGTGGTGAGGAAGGGGCAGGTACTGGAAGAGGTGTGCCAGGGAGCCAGAGGAGGGCTGGGCTGTGGGACACTCTGTGGGATTAAATAGAAGCACTAACAGTTGGCTGAACCTAGTCCATGGTGGAGAGCAAACCACGTGGCGCCACCCCACCAGGCCTGGGCCTCAATCCCTGAAAGGGCTGGAGAAGCTCATTGGGGATTACAGAAGCAGAGGGCAAAGGGCACAAGATGTTAAGATACTTGCCGTAATACTCCTAGCTCATTCATTCATGTGTTCACTCGATGTTTATTGAGCCTTTTCTATGTTCCAAGCACTGTGCTATACCCTGGGGATATAGTAGCAAATGAGAGAGACACGATTCTTGCTCTTATGAAGGCTTCGGTTTAGTGAGGGAGGCAGACAGGGAATTAATTTCAAGGTGAATGCCCAAGCAGAAAGGTGGGAGTAGAGTGGGTAGTGGTCGGGGTGTGGAGAGACCCACCAGCAAGCAAGAGGGCAGAGGGGGCAGGTATTTGCAAAGAACTAAACCACGTGGGATAGGGTTGAGAAAGACTTGGCATAATCCTGCTAGGGGCTGCAAGTTCTGGAAGAGTCTGTCGGGAATATCTAGCTAAGTTGTTGCTGGATTGAACATGTGGAAAATGGAGACAGGGGAGTCATGGATGACTCCGGGGTTTATGGTTTGGGGGACTGAGTGAGGCCAGGGTAGGAGTGGGGAGCTGTGGCAGGAAAGATGCCTCCCACAGCCTCTTCAGTTCCAGATCACACAGTCACGTGACCTCTGATTCTGAGACTGGAGGCTCTTTGGGATAGAAGCACTTCCTCTATGCAAAGCCATTAGGAGGGAGTTAGCATTCTCTCTGCTCTCCTTGAGGATTAATTCATTCTCAGCATTTCCTTCTCAACAATGAGTTGAGATACTCAAAATTAGGAATTGGAATCTGGATAGAGTCAGGGGTACTTCTTTAAATGGAAGGTAGGGTATAGCCGAGGGGAGGTCAGGGTCCCAGGAGTGACAGGGAGTGGGACAATGCCAAGAATTTCAGCCAGTCTATGGGAAAACCCATCCTTTCTATGATCCTGCCTGGTAATGGAGATTCTCTGTGCTCAGTTTCCTCGTCTATCAAATGGAGGCAGTTATCTCACAGGACTTGGTGAGAAATAAATTAGATGAAGCATGGTTCCTCCCCCAAGAACCACCCTGAAATGCAACAGATACTTGATAAATGATAGCTTCCATCCTTCACCCTTGGCCTCACCCAGCCCCTGTGGAATGGAAAATATTATGGACTTGCCATGGGGATCAAGTGAGGCAAGTACGTTGAAGTCCTTGACGACCTGTACAGATTTATGCAAGCAAAGGTATAATTACCATTGAAATAATGGTGATTCATGCTATTAATTGTAATGAAATGTGACCTGAGGGTCAGTGGGCTTGTAAACAGCAGGGATGGCTGGGAGTCCCTGTAGCAACCTCATCCTTATGTAACAAATGTGGGCAGGAACCGCATGGCTGGGGAAGGGCTTGGGGTGTGGTCAGAAGGACTCGGAATGGACTCTCGACTCCACCACTACTAGCTGTGTGAGCTTATACAACTATTCAACCTCTCTGGGTCTTAGCTCCTCAGCTGAACAATATGGATTGTCACCAGCAAGCAAGCTAACATTCAGAGCCCCTGGTACGCACCAGGCAGAAAAACACAGTGTCAGCTGCAGGTGAAGAAGTAAGCTAACCCCACAGTGTGTCAGGCTCCACATTGGCAAAATGTAAATATTAACAGTACTTAATTTGGGGGATTTGATGGTTAAATCATACAGGGTCTGGTAGAAGCAATGCACTTTTTGATGAGCTGGTGATCTATAACAAATCTTTTATTACAAAATCATAAGCATGTAATTCTGTAACACAATGATATTTTAACTACTTTTAAAAAGGGTGTTACTTCTGCCAGACCCTGTATCATGTGAGGAAAGCACACAGAACAATGCCAGATCTAGTCAAGATTAATTACTACCAGAGAGGCCCTGTAGAGTGCTGGCTCTGTCCATCTCCAGGCCTCCTCTGACTCCTGTGGCCCTTACCTGTGCAAAGGAGGCTCCTTCAGTTCAGGCGGGTCCTGGTTTCCAGAGAAAGTTATGTGCCATCTCACGGTCCCATTCAGGAACAGCCTGGAGACTTCCAGGGGGGTATGGCTGGCCTCAGAATTATCTAGTAGGCTTGGCAGAGCTCTTACAACTCTAAGGCCCATCCTCTTTTTATAGGCAGTAGAAATAGCTCCTATATTAGTCAAGGTTCTCCAGAGAAACAGAACCAGCAGGAGATAGAGATAGATAAATAGATAGAGCAATAGATAGATAGATGATAGAGAGAGAGAGAGAGAGAGAGAGAGAGAGAGAGAGAGAGAGAGAGAGGGAGGGAGAGAGAGAGAGTTTTAAGAAATGGGCTCATGTGATCATGGAGGCTTGGTAAATTCAAAATCTACAGGGTAGCCCTACAGGCTGGAGCCCCAGGATACAATTGCAGGTTGGGTCCAAAGTAAATTTGCTAGCAGAACTCTTTCTTGCACAAAGTGGGTCAGTCTATGGTTTATTTAAGCCTTCAACTGATTAGATGAGGCCCACCCCACTATAAAAGGCAATCTACCCATTACTCAAAGTCTGCTGATTTAAATGTTGATTTCATCTAAAATACCATTACAGAAACATTCAGATATCTGAACACTGTGGCCCAGCCAAGTTGACAGACACATAAAATAGCAATCACGGCTCCTTTCTTCCTCTTTTTACCCTTCTTAAAAGTTTTGGGTTCAAACTCAGGTTTTCGGAGAAACAGGAACATATTTTAGTTCTGGTGGGCCCAGAACACACCCTAGGACCCTGGAAGGCTCACCTATCTCCCTTGAGATGACTTAATATCAGCCTACATATCAGTGACTCCAACTAGAGAGGCAATAGCAGTCCCAGAGAGGGGCAGTAACTTATCCCAGGTCACACAGCAGAGCCACCCCTATAGTCCGTGGCTCCTAACCAGCTCCATGTTCTCAGAATGGGTGTTGACTCTACCTTCCTAGCCCCCACAGGCTGAGGAATGGAACTCTGGTGCATACAGAGGTCTCTGGCTGCTCACAGCCCTGTCTCTGAAAGATCAGCTGTTCCTAAAGGGAGTCTTTCCAGCCTTTTATTTCCAGCATATTCTTTTCCCCCAAAATTTATTGCCTTCTGCTGAGCCAGACTGGATTGAGCAGATCAATGACATTAATTTGTACCGAGGAGAAGTTAGTGATTTTCTTCCTTCAGATATAATGAGGCTGCCTCAGGCTTGTGGTCAAATAAGGACCCTAGCTTTTTCATCTCCTCTGCAGAAGTTTCCTCAGAAGAATCACAGAATCCTGGGGGTTCTAGAAGAGGTTATTTTATCCCATTTCTTTACTTTGCAAATGAAGGCACAAAGGACACAGAGCAGGGAAGTAATGTGCCCCAGAACCCAGGAGACACAGCTGCTCAACGGCTGTCTTCGTGTCCTCCTTCGTTTGGACCTCCGTCCCAGGAAGGCGGAGCCTGGGGCTGGCTGAGGCCGAGGAGCGGTGGGGAGGAAGGCTCCATCGGGAGACACTCCCCTCGTCCAGGTGAGATGTGATGCGGGCCTAGACTGGGCAGAAGCGTGGTGGGCGGCGAGGATGAAGCCAGAACATTGTATCCAAAGACAATTCTAAGAGACCGCCGGTGGGGCTTAGTGACTGGTTAGATGTGAGCTGGGGAAGAATGGAGTTCAGGCTCCTGTCTCGGTTGCTGGGTATGGGCAGAGATTACTAACCAGGCCCAGGAATGGGTAGGAGGTGAGAGTTTTAGAGGGGTGGTCAATGTGTCTGGGGAGGTATCTGTGGGATGTCCAGAGGGGACTGTCGGTAGGCAGTAGGATGTGCGGGCCCGAAGCTCAGAGCCCAGGATTGAGTGTGAGAAGTGGGATTCCACCAGCATGTTCTGGATGCTGAACCCACGGGAGGGTGGATCTGCTGGGGAGAGCTCATGGCCACATAAAAGCAGAGCCAGCACGACTCCCAGGCCCACATTCATTCCATGACGCCATACTTCCCAAAGAAGGATGGCTGGGGGTCACAGACACTGCCCGAAGGGGGCTTCTGTCCTACGTTTCCACAGGTATCTCCTCCTTTGACCAGCATCCCATGTGTCTGTAGACATGACACTGTGCCTCCCCGCCCCAGGAGGCAAACTCCCCGGGCATCTCAGGAGCAGTGACTCTGTTCACTGCTTTCTGGGCTCAGGGACGAATTTCCTTGGAGTTGGTGGGGAGCCTGGACAAGGCGGGTACAGACTGAAAGGCCCTCTGGCCAGTCTGCCCACAGTCCAGTCTACTGAGTTCTCTGACCCCTCCCCGCCCCAGGCAGCACCGGAGCCCCAGGGAGGAGCACGGCCAGCCGCTGAGAGGCTAAGTGGCTTTCTCCGGTGCCCTGAGTGCGACATTAAGCACTGGTGTCGGTAATTTGTCACCTCGAGTTCTCTCCAGCTGCTTGATAATTCATGTTAAATCCCAAATGAGTATGTGTGCTGCTTCCTGGCAGCTTTCAAAAAAGCTGAGAAAATGAAAGCATTTCTGGGATTTCTTAGGTCAGGTGGCTTAACCTTTTTCTTTCTTTTTTTTCTTTTCTTTTCTTTCTTTCTTTCTTTTTTTTTCTTTGTTGTTGTTGTTAAGTTTTAAATAATTCACGCTAGGGTTAGCACAAGTTCCATCCGGGAGGACTCCGGCACAGCAGCATTGACAAATCTCGTTTTGAATTACTCCTATACATGATCCATTCAGTGCCCACAATGGACCCAGCAGGTGACAAGCTAAACTCAACTTCCTGGCACGCACACTTAGAACTCAGATACAAGGGAGTGACGGCAGGCTCGTCTCAGGCTGGCCATCCACGGAGGAGGGTGACAGATGCTGGTGGTGAGGACCTCTCCCTGCCCCAAATGGGGAGGGAGCCTTGGTACATACTTGCGCACCGAGCACTCTGCTAGGAGCTGTACATGTGTGATGACAATTGGTGACATGTGTATCATTTCCATTCTACAGCTAAGCAAATGGGAAATGTGGGGGTGGTCATAACATCTACTAGAGCCTCAAACACAAGTCTCCACAATTCAGAGCCCTTTTCAATCCCGAATTAGAAGAAGCTGATGGCAAGGTCTCCAAGATGGCCCCTGTGCAGCGCTCAGTGTTGACACCCTTGTGCTGGTGCCTCCCACGCTGAATCGGGATGGCCCCGAGGAACCAAACCAATGTGGCAGAAGTGACGCTGGGTGACTTCCGAAGTTAGGTCACGAGAACACTTACAGCCTCCTGATGCGGCGTGTTCGCTCTGCAAGAAGCCCGTGGGCAGGTGGGATGACCTCTCTGGGACCAGCCTGCTCGGTGGCAGTCCGAGCCGGCCACACGCAGCTACGTGGAGAGAGAGAGACGCTCCGCCAGCCTCCCGCTGGTCAACCGCCCCGCCAGGCGCAAACCGTGCGAGGAATGCAGCCGTTCCGAATTCCGCCCGGGCGGCCGGCGCCAGGCCCGCTGCCGCCTGACAGTGCCGCAGGCTGCCCCGGGGAGGGCTGCCGGGGCCCAGTCGGCCACACAACGTGGCAAATAACCATAAATTTTAAATGACTCAGTTTTGGAGTGGTTGGCCACACAGTGGTAAGTGAAACAGTTGGGTTTCAGGACTATTTTATCTGTAACCGTCATTGTGATCAATGTTATTAACCACTTCCTATATGTCCGATACTACACTAAGCATTCCACATTTATTCCATTTGATTTTCACAAGAACCCCATGAGACAGCATTTATTATTATTCATGACACCTGCTTCACACGTGAGAAAGGTTCGGGGAAGTTAAGCCCAAGGTCACACAGCTAGTAAACGGAAAGGTCAAGGTCAAACCCCAACAATCCAACCCTCAACCTCACACAGCTACACATTGCTTTGCTCTAGATGTAGGTGACTCGGGAGACGGATCTGGGGGATTTGCCTTGGAGTCTCGTTTTGTCTAGGAAGCTTGTTCTGGAAGTTTCGGGGCAGCTGTCCGGGTGGATGCAAAGGGGCTCCTGCGGACAAGCAGCCTGGGGTTTGTGAATTCATCCCCATGGAGAAACAAATGGTTCTGACCTTTTCTTTTTAAAATGTTTTTCGAGGGAAGTCAGTGCTGCCAGGAGGGCTTGGATTGATGGCATCGGACACTGGGAAGTACAGCTTCCACCCCGCGTCACTATGCGTGGTACCGGGGTCAGCTCAGTCACAGACAGAGCGGGGCTCGGAAATGTCCCATCGATGGGCTCCTCAGAGCACAGCCCTTTTCTGCCCACCCGTGTTGCTTTTCCTCTGTGGGACGTGGCTGCTTTAGATTTTCTGTCCTCAGAGCAAAAGAGCTGAGAAAGGGGAGAATCCAGTCACCTGTCATCAGAGGGCAGAGTTGAGGACACGAAATAAGGGTGGGGTGGAGGACCACCTCTCCGAGTGAGAGCGTGTGAACCAATGCCACTGGGCCCTCCAGGCTGGGCCTGGCACCAGCACCGGGTTGGAGCGGCACGGTTTCATGCTGCCCTACGACATGGCCCTTCATGGGGGCTGGGAGACAGAAGCTGGGCACGGGGAACTGCCACTCTGATTTGCTGTGGCAGCTCCTGTTCTGGTGCTGAGGATTGACAGGTGCTCATCTCCAACATGTGCCGCTAATTCTCTCTCTTTCCTCTCCCTTGGCCCCTCCTTGCTGCCCGCCTCCCACACGCACAGGCTTGTCCTTGAAGGGACATCGTGACGCAGGCAGAGGGGTGAAGGATGTGGGGACGTGAAGAGGCAGCAGATCTGCTCCCAGGGAGAAATCCCTGTCCAAGCCCCCCCGAGGGTGTCTGGCCTGCTCCCCCACCTCTCCTTGCCTATCTGGGTTCTGCCCTGCTCTGGGGGAACCCTCTGCCTGCACAGCTTCCATCATAATTGGGAGCCTCTCTCCACACCAGCCATCACGCTGTTTCCCAATCATCAGTCCTTTAAGTACCACTTTCACCATCTTTTCCTATATCCACACATCACATATACTGTTACTTACTTACTGGTTTTTTTTTAAATTAACTCTTTCTTTATACTTAGGTTAATTGATTTTAAAAGTGAGAATATATGATGGAAAACCAGAATTACTCGCTATAAATAGAAGATACCTATGCAGATGAATACAATAAAAAACAAAAGTGTCGTTAAATTTCAGTTAAATATTATTGTCTGCCGAGATCTAGGCTTGAGACTTGTCCTGTGTTTATGAAAAGAAATGTTACTATCTGACTACCTGTTAAAGGTACACCAATGGAGACGCCCTCCTTAATTTAAACCAAAAAAGCTGAAGAGACTGAAAGAGGACATGAAAACCAATCATTACAATTCAACACAAATGGAACGATGCAGATATGTGCAAAGCACAAAAGAGGTTTTGCTTCTGACCAGGAGAGCTGGAACAGGTAACATGGAAGAGATGGCCTTTGAATCAAATGTTGAAATGTGTTTATTGGAGACAGCTGTCTCTGAAGTGGATGCCTGACAATCAAAGCTTAAGTCAGGCACTTGGCCTCACAACAAAGATTAACCACCTGTCAGGGCCCATACTACAATGGGCAGCCCTACAGCAGTGCAGCCCCTGAAGCCCAGCCGACCACAGGGGAGACAGAGGATGGGCGACATCTGGGCTTCAGCTCTTCAGAGATCAGCAGAAGGCAGATGCCGGAGGACCCTGCTGGCCAAGTTCAGGTGTTCGGGCTTTACTTTGAGCCCACTGAAGAGGAGTCAGTCACTTAACGAGTGACGTGATTTGCACTTTGGAAAGCTGACTCCAGGTGAAAATAGAAGGAAGGGGAAGAGACTCTATGTTGTGAGACTATTTAGGATCTGCTGGCTGGTCCACCAGAGACAGTGCAGATTTGCACAGGGGAGTGGGGTCGGGGTGCAGGGGAGCCGGGAGGGCTGACAAACATTTTAGAGGCAGAAATGATAGAATGTGGCCAAGCGTTAGGGTGATCACTAGATGCTCTTCTTGAAGGCAGGTCCACAGGAAGAACCACAGGATGTGTGGGAAAGACGATGAGTTCTGTTTGGACATGGTGGTTTGAGATGTCTGTGGGACAGTCCAGGTAATTGAACAGACTGTGACTCTAAGGACCGAGAACAAGTCTGGGGGGAGATTTGGATTTTGGAATCCTTGGACAGAGGTGGCCTCTGTCTGAAACACCCCTTCCCGAGACTCCCTTGTGATGGCCTGGGTGCCTGCTTATGGGCTGCCCCTGAGGGTGGACTCCGTTCACACTTCCTCATGCCATCTTCTGTTAGGACCTCCCCAGATGACCCACCCTGCCATGGGGGATGGCTGTGTCTACGGCCCATCCCCACAACTCATTCCACTCTGCTTCTTGGGGGCTGGAGTTCTGACAGGGAGGGCCCAGCCATCTCAATCCTCTAGCTGGGAGAGGACAGGGACTCACAGCCTAACTTCTCAGAACTGACTATGTGGGCAAACTCACAGCCCATGGTAGAGCCACCCAAGGCTACAAAAGCATATGCAACTGAAAGAGCAGTTGTCAGGGGGCATCCAAGCATGCCAGAAGAATCTTGAGGGAAGTAGGATCAACTTAGGCTGCAGTACATGAGCCATGTCCCATAACATGGCCGCCACAATGCCTCCGCCAGGACCCGGAGCCTCTGAGGCGCTAGGCAGCCTTTGCTCACGGGGATGGGCTTCCCTCACATCTCCTTCCCAACGAACGAGGTAGGACACATCTTTCTGCCAGTTCCACTATCACGTCTTCTCCAGAGCCTTCCCCCAATCAGGATCAATGCCCCCTCTTGGGGGACCCCACAATGCTCTAGGCAGCCTTTAGAATATCACCTGAAATGTTGTGTTTGAAGGTCTGTCTCACCTGCCAGACTATAAACTCTTTGAAGGTCCTTCTCATCTTTCTATGTCTGGCACCTGGTCCAGGACCTGGCACATAGGAACTTAATAACTATTTATTGAATTTATACATGAATAAAATAATTACATGAAAGAACTAGAAAGAGCCATAGCCTGGTCAACAGCAGACCTGGGTCCCCCAACGCCCTCACTCCCCGAATCACCTTGACTATGTGACTGTCCCCTCCTCAGCATCCTCATCATAAAATGAAGGAGATGGAATCAGTTGTTAGGGTCGTCCTACTGTGATGGTCTGTTACCTACCAACTCACCTCACCCCACTGCTTGCAGTCTGCAAGTAAATGGGTCCCCAACAATACAAAGCTCTAATTAGGACTTGGAGGCTTGAGGACCTTAAAATCTTGCCAAACAGTCACAGAAGTCAGGGGAAGCTTCTGGGAAGAGGGGTTGGGAGCAGCAGAGGGAGGGGGAGGCATTGCAGGTTCAGGAAGCAAAGGTACAGAAGGAAGGACGCTCATGGTGGTCATCGAGGTGCAGTGAGGAACTGGGGGGTGGGAGGCTGGCAGCCCTTTCCCTCCCATCCTGCATTCCAATAGCTTGTTGCGTTTTGTGCAGCATTTTAGAAGGCTGAAGAAAAGGATCTTTGGAGATGAATGACCAGGTCCTCTCATCATTCAGCTGCAGAAACGGAGGATAATGGGGCTGGCCCAGGGCCTCTTGGAAGATCTCCCAACTCTGAATCTGGGACTTGTTTTGTCTCCCAGGTTTATTTGTGAGTCCTTGGAGGACGGGCACATTTGTCTTCCACATCTCCCAGGTGTCTCAAGCAAGGATTCTGCACACAGAAGGTATTTCATAAGTGCTCAGCAGGGAACTAACAACCAGCCCAAGAACCTTGAAGGATTCTGTGCGGCATGCTGAGCAATCGGAGCCATTTCGAGGGGGAGGCTTGGGGGATTTGCCAAAGCTCTAGAAGCCTGGCGTGCCTCAGGGCGAACCTATCGGAGTAAAGTGCTTGCCTCTGTGAGGTGAATTCACTCTCCCAGGGCACCAGGCGGGGAGGCAGAGAAGTACTTCACTCAGTGGCCCCTTCCTGCCGTAGAGGAACCAAGGTGGTGCACATGGGCATGGAAATTACTTAGCACAGGGACGTTTCGGAGGGAATCATTTCATCAGGGCTATTGGAGTCGTGACTGGAGCCAGCACTGTGATAGCACAGCCAGCCACTCCTTAAGGCAGGTAGCACCTCTTTATTTTTATTAGAACTTAAGATAGGCCGAGGATGAGGGAAACAATGCTTGTGACAATTACATACCGTCTTTTCCCACCCAGTCATTCTCAGGATGGGGAAAACAGGGCCCGCAGAAGGGAGGGAAGTCCTAGAGCCTTTCAGAGTGAGGCTGGGACCAAAGGAGGGACCCCTGGCTGCCAGGGCAGGCTCCACCCTCGGCTGACCTCTCAGCGCCCTGGGAAGTCCCCCTCCCAGGTTCCTGGTTACCAGGTCACTGGATTAGTGACTGGGCACCCATGCCCCTTTATAGCTCCTCGTTTGTCACTGCAGGTGCTGTCCCTGTGCCCAGAGGACCCAGGCAGGGACCGGGCAGCACATCGATCCCTGTCCCACACAGGCAAAGCAAGTCTGCTGCACTTCGTCTCTGAGTCAGGAGAACTCATCTTTTGTTGAAAAGACTTTGAACTTATCATCGCTTGGGGATGAGAACTTTGAGCCAAGATCCAGGAACATGAAGCAGTAGCAAAGGGACTGTGTGCATAGGGAGTGGGACCCCTTAGCGTAGGCCACCTTGTTACATACACACGTATCTCATGAGAACTCTGAGACGCAGAAACATTTGGAAAATTGCCACATCCACCATCTACCAAGGGAGACCTCGTGTAAGGAAATCCTAGAACCTTGGCGTTGGAACACTCCTTATAGCTCATCTGGTCCAATTCCCCCTCATCCCCTCAGTGTTAGTTTGTGTTTCCATTTCATCGTTCGATCGATTTTCCTCTATCAGCAGTAATTACTCTTTGCTGAATCCTGTTGGGCTAAAAATCACCACCTCAGACAAGCAGATTTCTGACTACTTCAAGACTCCTGTTTGTCCCTCAGCAGGAGCCTCCTCCGACTCGGAGGCCCACAGGGCATCTTCAGGGACCCCTAGAGAAGGAGACCGTGTGCTACTTTTTCTGTAGAGTGAGTCACCTTAAAGTGAGCTGAACTGAGCCTCTAGCTCTGTCCTAGCTGAAGGGCTGACCTGAGAAAGTAGCACTGAGCGGTCACGGTGGGCTGGCTGAGGGCTGTGCAAAGCAGAGTCCCCAGCCTGGCGACACAGGGCTGGCCCTCAGGAGGATCTGTGTCCAAGAATGTGGCATCTCACATCAAGAGGGGTGACACTGACCCTCGAGTCCCCCCACCCCCAGTCATCAGGAACTTACTTCCATCCTGCCAATGCCTTCTGGGGTGGGGGTTGGGGGGCGGGGAGGAAACGGGGCTGGGAGGGCAGCACAGAGATGGGACTGAAAACTGTAATTCTGGCACCTTCATCACATTGGGTCATTCATCTTACTTCCTCATTCTCATCTTCTTTGTCCCTCAGCACCAGGGTGATGACACTACACAATGGCTGTGAGCGTGCTTTGAAGAGCTAAGAGCACCATGAAGGGCAAGTGCTAATGAGAGTGGCCCCGCCAAGGGCATCTGCATTTTGAAAGGGGATCTAGAGGATTTAGTAAAGCCCACCTTTCGTAGCAGAGCACGTTGGGGTTGCAGGCTGATGTAGTGGACACCTGGTGTCTTTGTCCGCCCTGTCTCCATTTGGAGACTCTGCCTGCTTGCCTCATGTGGACCGGTGAGGCTGCTGGTGACAGCAGCCTCTCTGACTAAAGTCTTAAAGGGGCAGCACGATGTGTCCTTCCTCGTGGAGAAGGGTGACACCCCTAGTCTTTCCTCCCCAGGGAAGGAGAAGGGACTTCATACGGTCATTGGAAGGGAAACCCTGGCAGGCACTGCCCACTTCTCCTCCCATCCTCTTAGCGGGCTGCAGGGAGCCGTGCTCTGCGCGGCAGGAGCCAGGGCCACTGGGTGTTTCTCATTCCTGGGGTTCCGGATGTGGGGGCGTACTTACTCACATGACATTGTTCAATAAAGGACTTCTCCATAATACAGGTGATATTTGGGCGCCAGTGGCCTTATTTCTTGGTCGTATCTTCAGTTCGTTCAGAACTCAGGTGGCAAAGCTGAGTGGTTTTTTAAAAAATGGTGGAGATGAGATGGCCAATAGGATTCTCTCTCCTGGGATTTTGAGACTTCAGACACATGGGAACCAAATTTGGTTGCATTGGGGTTATCCGTAGTTCACGCCCTGGGAAGGAAGATGGCGCCCTCGCCACTGAGGTTCCCGAACCTACTGTGGTTCCATCCTTCCAAGGCCTGGGCGCTAAGCTCTCCGCTTCTGCGAGGTACTGTGGTCGCCTTAGCCTTTTGGTTGGCTCTTGAAGGATAGGCAAGATTTTTAGGCAGTGATGAGGAGGAAGGAGGGGTGGGGTAGAGCTTCTAGGTAGAGAGGATGAGCAAAGGCAAGGAGTAGAAAAGCCCATGGATGTTTAGAGAAGAGTCAAGTGTAATTTGGCTAAGACGTGAGCAGGAGGTGAGCAGGAGATGGGGTAGGCTGGGGCCCACTCTTGATGGATAGTGACTGTCAGGGAAGGAACTTCATTCTATAATGGGGGGATATGAAGACACTGAACAACGCGAAACAGAGGGCTGGCGTGTAAGGGGGCAGACTGAGGCCAGATGCGACCCCACAGCAGGGACCTGCATTACATTCCCCGCTCTGTCATCTTCTCAGCAGGTCTTCCCCTCCCCCAGCCCCGCTGTCCTGAGGTAATCACCGTTAACAGCCAGTTTCTATCTGTCCACACCTTTCTTTTTGTTCACATAAACAAACACAAGAAACACAGCACCTATGTTACTCTGTACCATGCTTTTTTTACTTAACAACATCCTGTCAACATTTTCCAAGTCATTGCACACATATCTAACTCAGTTTTGGTTTTTTTGTTCTTTTTGTTTTGTTTTGTTTTGGTTTTATTTTTTAATGTGGGTAGTTCCCTGGCTGGGAATCGAACCCAGGCTGCAGCGTTGACAGCGCCGAAGCCTTAGCCACTACACCATCAGGGAACTCCCTCAGTTTTGTTTTTAATGGCTGTATTTTCATCTACGTATGGCTCTCCCATAATTTACTCAACCAATTACCTGTTGATGGATATTCAGGTTGTTTCAAGCTTTTGCTAATACAACAGTGTAATAAATATACTTAAAATATACTCGTATTTGCTTTAATAACTTTTTTTAGACTATATGCTCCAAAGGAGTAATCCTGCTTTAAGAAAATAATCCATTTAAATTTGTAATAAGTATTTCCAGATTATTTTTTTAAATGTTGTATAGCAATGAACTCCCACTGCTGTACGCATTCATTCGATGGCCCAAGTTAAGAAGTCTGGCCATCTGCAACAGCCTGATTGGACTACAGGGTACCATGCTGAGTATAGTAAGTGAAGAACCACATAAATGAACGCACAAACAGAGACGGGTCCATAGATACAGAGGACGTTTTGATGGTTTCCAGACAGGAGGAAGGTTGAAGGGATAAGTGTAAAGGACGAACAGGTTAAGAAGTACAAATTCATAGTTATAAAATAGTCATGGGGAAGTAAAGTACAACATAGAATACACAGGCAATAATATTGTATAACTATGGGGTGATGACTTTGTAAGTTATATAAACGGCTCATCTCTACATTGTATACCTGAAACTAATATAAGGTTGTTTGGCAAATGTAACTGAAACAATGAACATTTGTTAAAAAAGAAAATAAAAAGAAAAGTTAAGAAGTCTGATCATACCAAGTGTGAGGGAATATATCCGTTAACTAGATCTCGTACACATTCCCGGTAGAAATGCAAACTGGTTCAACCATCTGGGTGAGTAGTTCAGTACTGTCTTGTACGTACAGGGACACTCGGACAACAGTGTTCTGGCAGCACTATTTACACGAGCAAATGTGATCCTATATCCAGAAACAACAAATGCCCTTTGACAGGATATTGGATATAAAAATTGTGGCATTGCCACATAATGGCAGTAAAACTGAATGAACTATAATTACATGCTATAGTATAGGACGTATATATTATATAGCATGGATACATGTATAAAATAGTGAGTGAAAAATTAAGACTCAGAAGAATCTTGTTTACTAATGTTACATACACCTACCGATAAACAAAACTGTCATAATCATTTTTTAATCGAGGTGATAATAGACAACTGGTTCCCTTAGGTAGAGGGAGGGAGAGGACCGGATGGAGAAGGAACCCACGGGCAGGGTGCAGCATTGTTGACGCTCCGGCCCTCTGTGGCTCTTCAGTGTTAATTGTGCCCTAAATAGACGATAACTCATTAGCTAACTGAAAGAGGCCCATCCATGACAGGTGGTCAGGAACCAAGGCTGTAATAAGAAATGGAAGACAGAGAAAAATGAAACAAATGCCAAGGAATAAGAGATGAGGCTTTTGCCCGGAGGGCCAAGTTTCCGTCTGGTGACAAGTCAGGGCACTTGTGAGGGACAGTGACACACTCAGCACAGAGTCCCTGCGGAAACCTGAGTTGCTTTGTAATTACGCATGCCATGCTTCACAGTCACGGCAGCTGCTTTTGGGTATCGATGTCATCAGTCTGTCATCCTGAAGGTGTGGGGAAGATTTGTTTCTTCCTATTACGTGTTTCATCTTTGGGGGGAAAACAGTGTTTGGAGATTTGTGCCTTGCCTTGGAGCGATGTGCCCATTAGTTGAGGTGAATCAATACTAAGCAGCCACACACATTTGTTTGGGGTTCAGCATGAGGCTGCCCAGCACAGGGTGAGCTGCCCCCAGGGGAGCCCTGTTCTCTTGCTGTACAAAAGACATGCTCACTTTGACCTCTTGGCTGTCCTCGCCAGCTGGCAACACCTCCAGCCCCGGGAAGGGCATGGATGAAAGGACAGGGCAGACTGCAAAGTGGAAGTCTGGCATCAGGATAAATTCCCAGGGACCTCTTTCAGTTCAGGCCATCTTGGCTTCACTGCAGGATTACCTGGTCCCTGAAGGGTTCCTGCACTAAAACAATCACCTCCCCTCCTGAACTGGCTTGGTAGCCGACCCTCTTCAATAAGAAAAAGACCAAGTTGCTTCTTGTGATTGAGTCCTGGTTAGGTAGGTCAGGCTAGGAGCGCAGACTTGGAGTTTGGAATGGAGTTGTCTTGGGGAGCAGCTGTAATTGTATAAAGACAGATGAAATACTCTCTCCAGCAGGATGAGAAGATGGTGAGCTGTTATTGTGATTATTTTTGATTTACAAAAAGAACAAGTCATAAAGCCCCCGGGGCCACTTAGCTAATGGACACATAATGCACCAGGCGCTTTCTAATGTGTCGTATTATGGGCCAGCTCTCTGCTCCTCTCCTAGCCTTGGTCTGGCTGAACAGTTGGGGGCCAAACCCACACAATCTGGACTGCCTCTAGACATCAGAGGAAGCTTCCATTAGACCTCAACCCACCACCAGGTCTGTGCTTCACCACCTGGGCCCTCAGAACTTCTTATACCAGCAAATCTGAATTCGTCAGCAATAGGAAAAGGAGGATCCACTCAAGAAGCTAGAACTCTGCTGCTAGTCATTTCCCTGACCTGTAGTCACGGAATGCAAATACAGGGAACTCCCCCCGCCCCCGCCCCTGCAACCCCCGACTCTTCTTCCTCTCAATAAATAAGACCCAGCTACAGGGGTTTACTGGGTCTCTAAAGAACCTTTAAACGTCAACAATGTACTTCCTCCACAATGGCCAGATTCCCTTCCCAACTTCCTGCTTGAAGTTCTGCTCCTCCTTGAAGCCCCAAGTCAAATGCTGCCCTCCTCTTTGGAACGTGCTCTGTCTCTCCGAGTTGAAATGACCTGCCCCTCCCGCGGGGCGCGGGGTTGTGTACAGCTCCGCCTTTTCTGTTTTGCCTGTGAGTCCCTTGAGGGCGGGAATGAGATGACGAGCGACAAGGCAGGGGAGGTGTTCCCCAGATCGGCACAGCCCGAGCTGCAGGCCTGTCAGTGACCCCCCTTCTCCGCGTTGCACCTTAGAACAAGGCAGGTCTTCACGTTTTGGTTGAATGCGCATGGAGCCGAGAGGACAAAACGACAAACCAGCCGAAGCTATCAGGAATAGGATAAAAGTTTTGTGGAACTTCTGCTGACTTGTTTTGAGTGGGGAAAGATAAAGGAATAAATCCACTTTTGTTACAATTCAGTGTGGAGAGACTGTTCCAGATTGAGCTTCACGAGCACAGGAAGTGAATCAGATTGTGTCTGATACCAGTTTCTTGGTTTTGAATAGTTGAGATGGATTCCACCTGCTGCCCTTGCCTTGGTGGTGTCTGGGCTACATGAATTATCACGACAACGAGGGAAGGTGGCTCGGCCTTTAATGACAGCGTACCCCACACATGCGGGCTTCCTGGTCAGCAGAAAGGGAGGAGGGAGTCATCGCTTAGATTTCAATATTTTGTGACGTGGAATTTTAATGATCATATTTGTAATAATGAGATTTGTGCCCCAAATCTAGCTGAGTAATTAGTATATTTTACTGCAAGGACAATCTGTTGCAATTATTCTTGTTTAGTTTTTCAAGTAGTCTTGATCTTATTGTTTATCTTTACGTAGAACAATGTAAGGAGGAATGAGCTTGGGCCACCTGGAGGAGTTGCTGCCGCGACAACCACCAGCAATAGCCCCCTCGGCACCATTTGATGACCACTTATTCTTCGCCACTCGTAATCACTAAGCCATACAAGAACCCTGCAAAAATAAGTAATATTTCCTCCATTTTAAGGTAAGGAAACTGAGGCCCAAAAAAAGGTAAGTGATTTTCAGCTCACGGCTGAAGCTAGAAATAAAATATCAGGCTCAAACAAACAAACAAACTCATGGACATAGTCAATAGTTTAGTAGTTACCTGAGGGCAAGGGGGAGGGATGGGAGAAGAGGGAGGGAGTGGGGGAGGAGGGGGGGGTCAAATACATGGTGATGGGAAGAGAACCCACACTGGGTGGTGAGCACATAATGCAACACACAGACGATGCACTGCAGAATTGCACACCTGGGACCTATGTAACTCTTGCTAACCAATGTTACCCCAATAAGTCTAAAAATAAAAAAAAAGAGTTCCTCAGAGTTGTAAAAGCATGTGGGGGTATGTATACTTCATTTACTTTCAGTAAAACAACAGGTAGGGAGAATCAATGTTGTTTTTAAATTTTGACCCTGATTATTGTCACAAACAGGTATCTCATAAACCTGTAACACTTAAAACAAGTAAACTGTGAAACCATTTCAAATGTAACTTTACTCTGTACAGTTTTACTGGGTTTTGGGAAATGTATCTAGCTGCAACACTTTAAAAGAAATAAAACTTAAAAATAAATAATAATTAGGCCCATCAGCTTCTGAAGCTTGTCTTGCTCGAGCCAGCTCACACCGCAGAGCTTCTGCTTCTGTGAAGCCAGGCTGACTTTTGTGCCCGAGCACGGGCCAGGGGTGAGCGTTACTAAGCCTAGGAGGGCACCACTTGTAGTACATGCATCCCGAGACCTTGATGGAGAGTTTATGGAGGGCTGGAACTCCGTGAATCTTGAGAGACACTTCTGATCTTTTGATATTGTGAAAAGAGTTCCCTCTTCCCACTCTACAAACCAAGTCTGTGTCGTTAAAAGGGAAATCTGGACAATGGATGGTGACCCCTATAGTTGGAGCCCTGGTTTCTTCTTGGGCCCTATGCCAGTGCACTGAGATGCAGTGAAAAGCTTACACAGGCTGTGAAATCAAAGCTGTTTACTTTGAGAAAGTTACTTAGTGTCTCTGGGCTTCCATTTCCTTAAAATGAGGCTCATAAAAATCCTATTATTGGGGGGGATAAAAATCATAAAATAATGTGTCAAACAGTAGTGCCTGGGAAGTACGTGGATCCCACTAAGCACACCATAAATGAGAATGCTAATTAATTGAGGGTTGGTGTAAACATCGAGTGATATAACGAAGACCAGAGGGCTATGTTAATGTAACGCACGAGATGCATATATGGGATTATTACAGGAGATTTTACAGAATAGGGGCACTGAGCCCTGGAGCAAGTAAGTGATTTGTCCTTCTGCTCAATGAGAGAGGGAGTGTGCTATCTGTCCCCTGTACCACACAGCCCACTCCTCAGTGCCCTGCACGGGGTAGGTGGGAAGGCTGCCCTGAGCTCGGCACGGCTGAGGACAGAGATGAGAAAAAGAAAGCCTGCACCAAGAGGTAAAAATCTCCCACACTCACTCTGGTGGTAGACCCCAAGCAGTTTCCTTACTTTAAAGGACTGAAAAGGCAAGAGGCTTTATTTTAGCTTATTTAAATAACCCAAATCTTATATTAAGGGAGACACAAAGGTAGTTAAAACTCAGCTAACACTGTCAATCCCAGAAGCACCTCCAGTGTTCTCAGGCAACTTGGAAGGAGGCTGTCCAGTGGGAGTGAGTGATTGATTGGTGTGATAATGCTGTGGTGCTTGCCGGGCTGGGCCTTGATCACATTAGCTCCCACACTCTGAAGTGTGATGCATTGATTCAATTCACTGCGCGCGGTGCATGGGCCCGCTGTGGCACCAGGGCTCCTCTCTCCAGGTACATTTGAGGGCCAGGGAGGGGATCGTGGGAAGGATGCAGGCGAGTAGGGGGCAGGGGAGGGGACGTGCTGCCACCCATGCTTACACAGTGCACCTGGGCCTGGAGGGCCACAAGGCAAATGGACTTTTCTGTAAAAGACAGACCATCCCTTAACCTGCGCAGACCCGTTTGTCCATTTAGGATGCAATGGGTGAGGCAGTGAGGGGGTGGTAGCATCATGGATTTCTGGGACCTGCATTTCTTTTTGTTTAAAACGTATTTTCTTTCATGCTGCTGGCTTGCTTTTCTTTGGAGTTTTGAAGTTATTAAAATCTGCTTATTTACTGTTTTCAAAACCTTTGGCTCACTCAGAAAAAGGGAGTTTGGATTAGTGGAGAGAACATTTGATTAGGAGCTCAGAGACCAAACCAGCTCTGTGATCTTAGGCAATTTCACTCTTTTGCAAACTTTTAGGGCCCTCTTTATCTGAAGAGGAACCTACCAGCTGCCATGGAAGACTCCAGGATGCACAGAAGAGCCTCTGCCCCTAGGCGCCAACAACCCCTTCTGTGTCTCACTTTCTTTATCTGCAAATTGAGAACCATGGGATGCACCTAACTTCCTCCATGAGCTTGCAGTTAGGGTCAAGCATGAAAGCACCAAGCACAGCGCGTGGCACACGGAAGGCGCTCAGCACGTCTGCCAACGACACAGAAAGTGACCTGGCTTTTCTTCTGTCCTCGTGTATGGAGTGTCTCATCAACCAAAGTGCTGTCACAATGTGGCTGTTAAATGTCCATTTTTATTTAAAGGCAAGACATTAATTATAACCCTTTTTGCTTACCCAGGGGTATGGAATGTAAGAACCAAATAGATAAATTCGGCCTTTAAGTAAGTCTGAGGAAGGTGGCAATGAGAGCCAGGAGGGCCTGGCCACGCCTGCAGTCTGCAGGGGCAGGGGCTTGCCTGCTGGTATGTCTCTGCTTTCGTGCCATTAAAAACATGTAGTGCCCAAAAGGTGAAGAAAAAAGATGTAGTCTTAAATTATCCAAAGGAAAACAACATCAGGCACAGGAAGACCCCTGAGAAAAACCACTGCCTCCCGACAGCCTCTTTCCATCCTATGGAAAGGCAGGATGCCCGGGGTGAGCTGAGGCTGTGACTTGCCTCCGTGGCTCATCAATGAGGAAGAGCGGATGGCATGTCCCCAGAGCCCCGGATCCAGGCACTGAAGGGCTCTGAGGCACAGCCAGAAAGCTGGGCCCACGCTTGGGGAGCGGGGTGCACGTGGCTTGCAGAAATGGTTTCTCAGCCACTATCGACTGGCCGCTAGGTGTGAGTGAGAATCTCGGCAGGATCCTCTGATGAAGAGGCACTCCCGGCCATCAGGTTGAAGGTCAAAACCCAGGAAATAGTTGCTTCCCATATAAATCCGTCACTCCTACCTGTGCTGGGGCCCTCGAAATACCCTGGTTGACCCGTCCTGCCTGACCACCGCGGGTTAGTTCAGGAGGAGGCTGAGGGCCACCAGGCACAGCCACCCAGGAGGGAAGCATCAGTCTGTCCTCAGAGGATGGACAGGCTGGTGGAGTGGGGGCTTGCCGCTGCAGGAGCTAGGGAAGGAGGCTGTGTTTGCTCACGTCCCCGCTCTGCTCTGCTTCCTCAGCTTCGCAGCCAGCACGCTGGAGACCCCTGGGCAGCACACAAGGACGGAGGGGCGGCCAAGGGCCTTAACCCACAGACCGACAGAGAGGTAGTTAATAGAATGCGGCTGTGTTAGGGCTGGACATGGGTGGCAAACAAGGGGAAAAATCAATCTATGCACCAAAAAGAAATCCAAGGTGGATGATTAGGAGGCTGAGGGCTGCTGCCTCAACAAAAAGGCCTTGATCCAAGCTTGGAGCCATATTAGACAGAGTGTGGAAAAGTATTCATGGTTATAGGCCAAAATGCTAATGTGATCAACCTCAGAAATACAAAAATAAAAGGGCAGCTGACATGAGAGGACAGATGAAAGGAATGGACAGAGGAGGCAAGTTCCAGTGTCCTTATCTGCCCCAGTGAGAGGCAGATACTCGTATCGCTATAGATACTCGTATATTGGGAGGGGGCAGTGGGGTGGTAGGGAGTGAGTGAACTAAATCTCCATCTGTCAAGGCAATAAACAATGTGTAAAATTAATGAATGAAGAATTAATCATAAAAGCTGTTTAGTTAGAGGCATAGAGGTACCTACGAGGAAATGAACTAAAAAAAGTACTCCCCCCAACCAAATGGGTATTTGTGGTTGTCTTTGGGTTATGAGGCTGGGGTGAAGAGAGATAGAACAGAGGCCTAACCTATTGTTTTTGTTTCATAAGCTCTTATATACTCTTATTTTTATTTAAGTGCATGCAAGACTTTGGTGCATTTTTAAATAACAATAAAAGAGAAAAACCAAAAACCCTCATACTGCCAAGCCATGAATGCTCCATCCTGCAACAAAAATGAAATGATAACATGGAATTTGTTATTTGTTAAATTGTCTTCTATAAGAATGAGTTAATTTAAAAAGGCGAGAGAGAGAACTATGAAGCACTGGATGTCAAATTCAAAAAGAAATGGTGAGTTTAGCCAGTAGGGATCCTTCTTTCTGCCCCTTGCAGGTTGTGCGACACACACACACACACACACACACACACACACACACACACACACACCAGTTACCTAGCTTCAGGGAAACTCAGCTCCTCCCTCTGTAAAATAAGGTTAGTAAACCTCCTCCCAGAGGAGCTGGGAGAATAAGAACAAATGCACCATGCACAGCATCACACCTGTCACGAGGTGGAGTAGGAGAGAGTGAAGAGGGCAGGGGTCTCCCATCACCCAGCCCAGGAGGGCCCATGGACTGGTTTCCTGCCCTGGGACCTAGAACCCCCTAGAAGTATCAGGAAGAGAGGCCCTGAACAGCTGGGAGAAGGCAGAGGGTCCGGATCTAGTTGGCTAAAGGGCGAAAGAGGCCATCGGATGACGTGTCTGTGCCCAAGCAGCATTCTGTTAGTTCGCTGCCTGGGATGCCTCACAAATGTAAGTAATCAAAGAGCACCGAATCAAGGAGAATCATAGAATGGCTTCTTTATGCTAATTTTACTTCCCCGGGACAGCCCAGATGTACTCTCCATCTGTTTCCAACATGACCCTGATTTCTCCCGAATTTCTCAGTTGGATACTAGAGGCAGAGAGACGTTAAGTGATTTTTCCATAATCCCTTAGCGTAGAGACTTTTCATAAGGTTGAAGTCTCAGTGGCTGCGTCAGGAACTCCTCCACAGTAATCCTTTAGCGGGTTCAGGTGAGACCTGAGGTTTGAAGACAGGCGTTTCCCTTCTGAATAAAGAGCCTAGCTGCTTAGGCTCTAAGTCTCAGTTTCTCCATCTGTCAAATGGGTTAAATAACATCTAGCCCTGCTGGACTGTTGATGGGCATATAGCAAATGCGTATCAGTTCTCAGCAATGCCTGGCACACCAGAGGGACACAATATGAAATGCTGTTATTTTTGTTATCGCTAGACAGACCCTTCCAAAAGGCAAACTCTTTGAAATTGGTTATCTTGGTTGTTTCTTTGTAGACTTGATTTCACAGAACAGTAAGAGTTCAAAAAACAAGGGACCAATATGAGGTTGACAACTTTTATTCTGTTGAGGCCATTAAGGACAAACTATGCCATCCATTAGCAACATAAAAGAAGCGATATTCCTATTCTCACACAGAGAGAAAATAGAAATGACATAATGTCAGAATAAAGGACAGTCTGAAAATTGGAAACAATTCTACTTGCAAAACAGTGTTATTAATTTTCCCATTTCTCCATAGATTGGTGAAAACTTTGTCATTAACTGACAACTCTCTGCAAATGTGCATTTGGGGACAAACACCTCAGTTCCTTTGATTTTCACAACAGCAAATGAGGAAGACCAGGGAGGAAGGGGTTGCAGCGTTATCTCCATTTTACAGGTGGGCAAACTGAGTCCAAGAGAAGAGACGTAACTTCTGATGGTCCTTAAAGCTGTGTTACCAGGGAACAAAAAGGTCCTTGAATACTATCATCGCAGGAAAGCATTCCAGGATGTACAAATAAAAATATTAAACCTGGCAAACAAAGACAAACAAGCAGAGCATTTATTAAAGAAAGAGAATGCACCCCCAAAATAATGGGAGTAGGCAGACCAGGAAAAAGAGCAAACACATCGAAGAACGGTTTAGGATTAAAGACGTTTATTATTATTTTTGAATGAGGGCATGAAATAGTCAGAGGTGGCATTACAGGCATTCCCAGACCCACGTCCAGGAGAGGTGGGATTCCCTTGTCGGAACTGTCCTGGTGACACAGGGTCCCTGCCTGCAATGCTAATAGTGTTATAATCCATTACAGTTCGCTGTAGCTGCACCTCTTCTTAAGCATGATCTCATCTCTTTTTTTCCTCGTTTCCCACATTCCTCCTTCCCTTCCTGCCCCACCGCGCTCCCTGAGGCCCTGTGCTTTCTGCCTACGGTAACATGGATGTCTGTTCTTCTATTACCGTAATTTGCATCATCATCACAACTCTTAATGGAGTATTTCCTAAGTGCCAGACACTATGCTAAGTAGCTTACAAGCATTACTTCATCCTATCCTCATGGTAACCCCCTGATGGAGGGTGCTAGTATCCCCATTTTGATCACAGGTGAAGTATAGGTTAGGAAGGTTGAGCAGCATGTTTAAGGTCACACATCTAGTAAGCAGCAGAGCCAGGATTCAAACCCAAGTTCAGACAACTCTAAAGCTGCTGCGTTTTACAGACTACGTCTTCCCAAGGTCACCAGCTAGTAAAAAGGAGCATTGGCTCCCAGTCCTAAGCCTTGTGACGCCTGGCCCACTGCTCTTCCTCAACGTGAAAGGCCTGAGGAAGCCACTGCAGAAGGCAGACGCGGTCTCTCCCTGCTGCTCCCATCTGTCCGGACACCATCACTTGGCTCCACGGCCCTCCGTGGTAGGAACCTGGGGCTGGGATTCAGAAGCGAGGCGAAGAATGAGAGTAACCATCCTGACCTTGCTGCCAGATTTCATTATCAACAATGAACTAAGGACTCTTGGCTCTCCTACCTGTGAAATGTTCAGCCAGGTGAGGCAAAGCAGCTCTTGGCACACTACTCTTCATGGTTTAAGACTCCAGCAGATTCTGGGGGAGGTGGTGTTCCCCGAGGCTACTCGATGGAATCGTGACTCGGATTAGAAGTCAATGTTGCATTCATGTTCTCTGTCTGTTTGGGCAGTCCCCATTTTATGAATAAAGAATGACGAAGAGTTGTTTATAATCGTCTACTTAAGTGAATGTTCCTTAGATGCAGTACCTCCCTGAGAGCCAGCAGTGCACGTCTCTGACCTTCACCCCACAGTTTAGATGGCCCCAGTGAGGGCCTTCCTACAGCCACAGCATAAAGAGTCCATGGGCCAAGGGGCTTCGCCCAGCAGGAGACACTTCTCGATTATGCTCCCACTACACAGAGGACAGAATTCCCTGCTCAAATACCCTGGAACCACCTGCAGGGCCTGTTCAAGGCATGGCTCAGACATGAAAAGAGGGGCATTTTTTTAAATGTCTGTGGATTGAATATCCATGTTCTTTACCCCATTGCACAACCTCCTACTTCTAGCCCCTCCTCCCTGACACCAGTGGGAGAATGGAGCGTTATTCTCTAAATTTAACAGAATGGACTTTGATTTTAGGGTCACTAGGTTCTGTAGGAGGTTGGGGGAGTGGAGACACAGGGGCTGCAAACAGGAGGATTCAGTGAAGTCTATACCACAAACAGTGACACCTTACCCCTTTCCCCGCCCTGCCACAGAACACCTATGACCAGGCATGTGCCCTCCAGAATGGAATCGGACTCCTCCAATTTGGAGAAAATGAACAGATGCCAAGAACAGACCTTGAGACTGGCATCTGGGAGTCCTTCAGTGAAGTGGCTGGTTGGTCATCCACGCTGCAGCGCCATTCCCCAGGCTAGCTCAGTGCTAGTGTTAGAATTGCTCACCTGAAAGTGCCCTCGATTCTTTTGCCCCCCTCACACACCTCTGTGTTCTCTTGCAGTCCTTCAAAGTTCTTCTGGAACGCTTGTTCCCCTCTGCAAATTCATGCTTTGTCCTTCGTCTTCACACTCCATCACTTTCGCCTTGCTCTATTTGCCTTCAGTAGAAGTCACTGGATAAAAGCCACCCTCATCTCCCCTTCCTGCCCTGTTCTAAAGCTAGCCCCACCCTGCATCTGCACCAGAGTCCTCCCTCTGCTGCGATGGACAAGGCACCCTTCCTGCTGCCCGAGGCCCTCTCCCTTCTCACCTCCTCTCACGCACTCTGGGACTTTGCTCCCACAGTGACCTCCTCTCTACACACGTCCTCAGCCTCAGCCTGAGGCCTGCTCAGTCACCCCTAGCAACCACCAGCTTCCCATCTGGAAATGCCCTGACCGGCGCTGCCCTGTCTCTGCTGCTCCTCACAGTGACACTTGCTGAGAACATCGCGGCACTCACCATGCCCCTTTTCTCACCTGCATTCATGCCTTTAAACTTACTTATTTCAAGTCTCTTTTGGGATATTCTCTCATTGGTTGTGACTGCTGATACTCTAATTTTTGTTACGTATTTTTCTCATTAGGTTCTATAGTTGTATTTTGTTCTGTTTTAACTGTAAGCCCAGCTTCAGCCAGGCTTGTTGTGTGGGAGCGTTCTGTGTACCCTGGGTTACAAAGGCATCCCTGCAGCATGGGTCTGTGCTTGCCCGTGCTGAGCTGCTGGGTTCACCGGTTTCATTATTAATTTCTTGGTCCTGGGTTTCTGCATGTTGTGGACACATGTGTGGTCCATGCACAAGTTTGGGTTTCCAGTTGGGTTTCTAGTTTCTTTCACGTGACTCTTGCCCCACCCAGAGCAGATGGGCAGCTTTCTCACTCTTAACCCAGGACCGTGAGTGTAATTTCTCTAATTTGTCTCCGGGACGGAAGAGCGTGTCATCTACCTTGTTCTTCATTCTCAGACCAGTAAATGCAGTCAAGGGGGGACAGTCGCTCTTTTAAGATTTGACAGTAACAGGAGTGACAGAGCACAGGATTATGTGCTGAAAATTCTGAGCTACCCTGATCGATTTTTTCTAGAAAAATATCACTGGAAGAGCGGAACGAATAAAATCAAATATGTCCGTTGTTACACTAAATATATTTTGAAATTGAGCTATTTTTGTGATTTTAAAAAGTAATAATGACTTAATTCTGATGACCCTGTTTTTCTTCCTCTTTCCCCACACTTCCTTCCCAGCTTCCCTTCCCCTTCCCTTCCCTCTCTTCTTTAGGGCTCTTTTCTCTCCCTTGGGCCTAGTAGTTCCATGGAAACCTCTATCTTGATGACATTATTCTTTCCTCCAGCAAACCCTCTGCCCTTTTCAAAGCTTGAGGGTGTATTTGTAATTGATGCACATCCGTTTCCTTAATCATTTACCTTTTCCCACATACCCTTCTTCTTTCCCTCCTTCCCTCCCTTCTTCTATTTCTTAACACAGAATAACCCCAAAACAAATGAAAAATGAGCCAAATAATCTATCTTTCTATCTATTTAATTTATTTTGGGAAGAAAAAAGGGCTGATTATGGCACGTGGTCCTCCTATGCCCCTTTTCTCTCCCCCCGTCCCCCATCAGCCAGGGGAGCCTTTTCTCCACAGTACATTTGAAGGACCTCAGGACAGGAAGTTTAGAAATCTGAGTTTTCTAAATCTCCCATGAATCCATCTTTTGGGGATGAAACCGTCTTCATCGCTCAGCTGCGTTTCAGACGGCTCTCAGCTGTACCCTTCCACTGGGGGTCAAACACGTTCAGTGGCTGGGTGGGCACGATGTTCATCTCCCTCTCCACGTGCTGTGTGGAAATGGCTCCATTCCTCTGGAATCCCTGCCCCTCTCATTTTATCTCTTTTCAGGAAAGGATGCTGGCCTCCCTCCTCACCAGGGTGCCTTGGCTTCGGCCTTAGGGTATGAGGAGTCCTAATGAAAGGAGGGAAGACACAGAGAATTCTCGGCTCTTCTAAAGCCTTTCCTAAAAGGTTACTCTGGAGAAGGCAGTGCCTTCATTGGAGAGGTAGGTTGTGGAAACTAAGGTGGGAATTTCCCACCCAGCAGCTCCCAGTCCACTGCCCTAGCTGTGTGGGAAGGGCACAGCACCTCCTCCCACGTCACATGCAGAGCACTACCTTTTTCAGCCAAAGGTTACAGGCGTGACCTGTATGCCCAACTATCCCACATTCTCTTTTTATCCGTGGGAGCACTGACGCCTAGGAGGTGATGCAAGCATGGAGTTAGGCAGTGACTCAGTGGCTTAGTTTCTCCTGACATCTCTTGCCTGTCTGATTTGCATTGCTTCTAGATTCCTGACCCAAGCTGTAAGGTCCAAGACCACCCAGAACATTTTATTGTCTCCACAAATCTCACGGAATGAGTGGAAACAAAATGTGTTTTAATTTGCTTGGTTTGCACGTGCACCTGCATGCCCTCCAGCTGCTCCAGAAAGTATTTTTAGGAAGCAGTGGGAGGATGGATTACAAAATCAACCCAGCAATTATCGGGTATTACAACTCCCCAGAGTTTGGTAATCACTAATCTGCATGGCCTATGATGAAAGAGAAGAATGTAGGAAACCAAAATTCTGTGGGTAGGGACTGGGGAGGAAATCGTGTGTCACTAAACACCGTCTTAAGGAATGTATTAAAAAACTTGGTTTACAAACAGATTAAATGAGGGGCATAATTATTTACATTACCCTCTTACCTAAGAATGCCATCAAAAATCAGGATGGGGATGAGAAAGGTGAAGGGATCAAGATATACAAATTGCTGGTTACACAGAGTTACGATGATGCGAAGTACGGCACAGGGAGTATAGTCAATAATATTGTCATAACTATGTGAGGTGTCAGATGGGTACTAGACCTACCTGGGTGATCATCTCATAAGTTATATAAATGTTTAATCATTGTGTGGTATACCTGAAACTAATATAATATTATATGTCAACTATAATTGAGAAAAAATGTTAATTAATTTTAAAAATCAGCGTGGCTTAGTGGCTAGGAGCTGGGCCAGAATCCCACTAAACCAGCTGGTTATATAACCTCTATAAGTCTTGCATTTCTCATCAGTAACACAAAGCTATTAATAACTTTCTCATATGGTCAAAGCTAAGATATTGGGTTATAACTCAGCAGCTGAGGGCCCTGGTCACTTTTTATGAGCTAAGGTCATAAGCCAGACAGGGACAGGCTCTTCTCACCAGAGGAGCGCAGCTTGGGCTGTCCAGTCTTGACTGTCTTGGGTGAGCCCTGTCCAGGCAACACCAAGGGGACCCACAGAGAAGACAGGAGTGTGGACCAAGCTTCAGCTCGGCAGGAATGATCACAAAGGACTACCAGACAGTGATCCCTGTGGGACACCCATGACAAGTGGTCCCAGAGCCTCTGCTTGAATCTCCCCAGCATAGGAAGCTCCCCACCTCCCAAGGCAGCCTATAGCATGGTATGATGACTTGAAACCTGCTATCTCCTCTCCCTCTGATCTCTAAAGGGGTGAGCCTCCCCGTCTTCCACACGTAGGACAGCCCTTTGATAGTTAAAGACAGTTTCCACGTCTCCCCTTCATGTTTTCTGTACCAGGATCCCTCTTCCTTCAGCAGCTCCTCAAGTAAACTCATTTCAAGCATGGACAAAACAGGAGCTGGGGTCCCCCCATCTGACATCGGTGACGAATCTGACGAAACTGCCATTCCTAATAAGTGCCCATCTTGACTGAGTGATGATGAAGTCCTTTTCATTGAAGAATTGTGTCTGTCGATGCTCCTGTCTGCAGGGGCCAATGCCCCGGCCAGGCGGCAGCTGGAGGACATTGCCAGTGCCAAGAAGGCCTGTGTTCTGACAGACTATCCCCAGCACATTCCAGCCTGGAAGTGAAGTAGATACTACAACGACCTTGTGTTTCTACCCTTTCCTTCTTTCTCTCCTTCCCCACCCCTACCCTCCCACACTGTACTCGCTCTAATCTCCCCCAGGTCCCATTTGAGGCTCCCCATTCTTGTTTCTTCATATAAGCCTTTGGCCTTCAACTTGCTTTCCTCTCCTCTGAATGGCTGCCACTGCCACTTTATCCCTGGGGTTGTGTCCCCCCTCCAGCCCCGAGTCCTACCCGCACCATCGTCTCCCCACCCATCGCTGTGCACACACAGTCTCTGAGGCCTGAATGTCTTAACTGCTCAGCACTCCGGGTAACCATCAGCATGGGAGCATGGCAGAGCGTAGACAACAGGAAGGTCTCACGGTTCTAGAAACATCTGTTTCCAGATGCCCTTCTGAGACGGAAAACGGCAACTCCGTTGGACTTCTATTCCGAGGGGAAGAGTGATGGAGAAAGGAAAATGGTGACCTGGGGGCCTGGAACATTCTGCATTGCAGGGGTGGCTAGCCAGTGTCAGGGGTGCTATCTGTGGCCAAGCAAACGGCAGGTAGAATGGATAGGGGACTTGAATGACTTCAATAGGGCCGATGCGTCTTGAGCCAATGGCCCTAACTCTACGAAATTCAGCCTCGTGCTGATCTGGCTCAAGTTTACATGTTTCACATGCAATTGTACCGTGTGTGTGTGT
>PVJL010010322.1:0-50295 GCA_004026885.1 Lyroderma lyra | reverse complement strand
CCGTCTCTGCTCCCTTCCCTCTCCCCGACTCGCCCCTTTCTCGCCAGCCTTCAGGTTTACTTGCGATTTGTGGATTTCTCAGCAGCCGGTTTGTCACTCAGGGTCCGCTTTCTTGGCTCCTGGTCGGCCGTTCAATTGTGTTTTCTGGGAGAGGCTTTAGGAACCTCCTCTCCAGTCGCCATCTTGTCTTCTCTCCCCACTTCTGGATATTTATCCTAAGAAATCCAAACACTACTTCAAGGGAACATGTGTATTTCTATGTTCATTGCAGCATTGTTTCCAATAGCCAAGATATGAAGACCACCTGCCTGTTTATCAATAAATGAATAAATAAAGAGTAAGTTTAACATATATACAAGGGAATATTCCTCAGTCATGGAAGGGAATGGGTTCTTGCCATCTGTGGCAGCATGGATCGTCCTGGAGGGTGTTGTGCTGAGTGAAGTATTTCAGACAGAGAAAGACAGATAAAACATAATTTTGCTTATATGTGGAATTGAAAGAACAAAATAAACAAACACAACAGAGAAGGATCTAAGATGGTAGAGTATGTAAACACTGTGCCTGCTTCTTTCCATGAGTACATCAAAATAATAACTAAATTATAAAATGATCAACCTGGAGAACCATCTGAAGTCTAGCTGAACAGAAGTTTTATAACTAAGAATGCACAAAAGAGGAGGCCAGATAGAAACTTGTAGGAAGGGCACAGATGTGAAATGAGTCAAACCTCTGGTGGTACTAGAAAATCAGGAGGGATATTTCAGTTGCAGAGGTTCCCACTGAGAAAAATGAAGGACCCCAGCCCTATACCAGACTCCCCAGCCTGGAGCACTGGTGCTGGAAAGAGAATCCCCACAAGATTTGACTGTGAAAAACAGTGAGAACTCTTACCTCCAGTTGAAACAGAAGGCTGTGGGAAACCCAAACATCCTCCTAAAGTGCCTGCACAGACTCAGTAACTCACGAGCACTCATTTTGGGCTCTGGCAAATGGGTGGTGACTCAGGGAGGGTTGGGCATACGGGGGATGGATTGAGATGTGTGGCTTTGGGGTGAGGGCTGGAGGAGAGTCACAATTTTTTCTGGGTACATCCTCCTCCCATGCAGTCAGCTGGTGGGTGCTATCTTTTCTGTGTTCAGCTCTTCCACATGGGGCCAAATCTGAACCTGATTGGTCTGGTGAGTTCCACTGGCTCCAACCTGCTGACTCACTGGGACTCCACCCAAATCCATAAATGCCAGAGGCATGTTCTCTGGTGAGCAGCCATCTTCCCTTCCTCCAAATGACAATCTTTCTTAGAAACCTATTTAAGTCTACAGGCCCCAAGACGGCAACAGCCAGCATGAGTGTGCTCTGAGTAGCTCCAGGCACAGCACTGACACCAAACCAGAATCTACAGGAACACCCAGCACAAGTGACCAGGGAGATGGTACCAGGGACCCACAGGGCACCTACTTACATAAAGCTATCCAGAAATACTGGGAGATATAACAGATCTACTTAACACATAAAACCAAATACAGGCAGGTGTCAAAAATAAGGAAATAAAAAAATCCATCTCAAATAAAAAAAGCAGGAAATTTCAGGAGAAGAATTAAACAAGTTGGAGGCAAGCAGCCTATCAGATACAGAGCTCCAAATGATGATTATAAGGATACTCAAGGAACTTGAGTTGAAGTGAAAACTTCAACAGAGAGATAGAAAGCATAAAGAAAGACATAGAAACCATAAAAAAGAACCAGTCAGAAATGAAGAAAACAATAGCTGAAATGCAGCATACAACAAGGAATCATCAGCAGACTAGATGGCACAGAGATTAAATCAGCAATTTGGAAAACAAGGTAACAGAAAACATCCAGTCAGAACAGAAAAAAAAATCCAAAAATATTAGTATAGTTTAAGGGACCTCTGAGACAACATCAGGCATAACAGCATTCACATCATAAAAGTACCAGAAAGAGTAGAGAAAAACCAAAAAATTGAGAATCTATTTGAAGAAATAATACTGAAAATTTCCTTAACCTGGTGAAGAAAATAGATATACAAGCCCAGGAAGCACAAAGAGTTCTAAAGAAGATAAACCCAAATAGGCCTACACCATGACACATTACAATTAAAATGGCAAATGTAAAGATAAAGCAGGAATTCTAAAGTAGCAAGAGAAAAGTCACTAATTACTTATAAGGGAAATCCCATAAGACTATCTGCTGATTTCTCAACAGAAACTTTGTAGGCCAGAAGAGAGTGGCAGAAAATATTTAATATGATGAAAAGCAAGGACATTCAACCAAGATTACTGCACCCAGCAAGGATATTTTTCAAAATCAAAGGACAAATAAAGAGCCTCCCAGACCAAAAAAAAATTACAAGGAATGTTAGAGGGACTACTGTAAGATGGAAAATAAAATAGCAAAATTATACATAATAAAATGGCAATAGCTACATCCTATCAACAATTACCTTCCATTTAAATGGATTAAAAGCTCAGTTAAAAGGCATGAAGGGTATTGTGCTAAGTGGAGTGTCAGACAGACAAAATTTGATTCTACTTTTGAGGCATCTAAAGAACAAAATAAACAAACCAAACAGAATCAAACTCAAGATACTGAAAATATTTGGATGGTTGCAAGATGGGAGCGGGTGAAAAAAGGTGAAGTGGTTAAGAAATACAAATTGGTTATTACAAAGTAGTTAAGAGAATGTAGGGTATAGCATAAGGAACATAGTCAATAATATTTTAATAACTATTTATGGTGTGAGGTGGTTAATAGATTTGTTGAGTTGATAGTTGGGAAAGGGTAGAGAGCAGGATTAAAAGGTGAAGGGATTGAGAAGTACAAAGTACTACTTACAAAAAAGTCATGGGAATGTAAAATAAAGCATAGGAGATATACTCAATAATATGACAATAGCTATGTACAGTGCCAGGTGGGTATTTAGACTAGTCAGGGGGATAACATTTTAAATTATATAAACATCTAACCACTATGCTGTACAACTAAAATTAATATAAAAATTAATGTTAAATGTAAGACAAAAATGAGGTTTTATATATATATATATATATATATATATATATATATATATATATGAAAAGGGGAGAGAGAAAGGGGGGAGAGGAGAGAGAAGTATTACTCAGCCATAAAAAGAATAAAATTTTGCCATCTGCAACAACTTGGTTGGACTTAGAGGGTATCAGGCTGAGTGTAATAAGCAGATACAGAAAGACAAATGTCATATGATTTAATTTATTTGTGGAATCTAAAAAACAAAACCAACAAACAAATAAAACAAAAATAAACTCATAGATACAGAGAACATTTTGATGGTTGTCACATGGGAGGTGTTTGGAGAGGTGATTGAAAAAGAGGAAGAGATTAAGAAGTACAAATTAGTAGTCACAGGGATGTAAAACACTGTATGGGCACACAATAAATAATACTTGTATTGTGATAGCTATGTATGGTGTCATATGGGTACCATATTAATCAAGGTGATGACTTTCTAAGTTATATAAATGACTCATCACTATGTTGTACACCTGAAGTGACATAATATTGTATATCAAATGTAATTGAAAACTTAAATTTTTTAAAATAGAAAACATCTGAAAATAGAAAAGAAAAGCACAACAGAAACAAATTCATTGATACAGACAACATTTTGGTGGTTATTAGAAGGCAGGAGGGTTGAGGAAGTGGGTGAAAAAGGAAAGGGATTAAAAAGTAGAAATTGTTTGTTACAAAGTAGTCATGGTGATATAGGTTGTAGCATAAATGATAGTCAATAATATTGTAATAATTATATATGGTGTTATATGGATACTAAATTTATTGGGGTGATTGATGGGGGTTGTGTGGCAGGGTACAAAAGGTGAAGGAATTGAGAATTACAGATTGATAGTTTAAAAATAGTCATAAGAATATGCAGTAAAGCATAAAGAATATAATTAATATGGTAATAATCAGGTGGAGTGTCAGGTGGATACTAAACTAGTCAGGGGGATTACTTCTTAAATTAAATGTCTAACCATCATGTTGTATACCTGAAATTAATATAAAATAATATTGAATGTGAACTATAATTTAAAAGTGTAAAAAGGAGGGAGATGAATGGCAATAAGTGGCCCAAGTTTCAGGTATAAAATAAGTAAGTCATGGGGATATAATTAATATACAGCATGGGGGAATATCGCCAATAATATTGTGATATCATGGTATGGTGTCAGATGGTTGCTGGACTTATGGTGATCAGTTCTTTAGGTATAGAAATGTTGAATAATGATGGTGTACACCTGAAACTGATTTGTTATATGTTAGCTATATTTTTTAATAAAATCTTTAAAAAACACACAAGCATATAAAAAGATATCTGCTTGGCCATTAACATAAGCAGTAAGTTCAGTATGTTTTTTTAAATTAATTTTCAATGCTATATTTTCTCATATTTGATGTTTATTTACAACCTATTTTGTCAGCAAGGGTGCCAAGAGAATTCAATTGGGAAAAAAGTGTATTTTTAACAAATAGCACTGTGACAGGTGAATATCCACATGCAAAAAATAAAATTAAGTTGAGCCCTAATCTCATTTTATACACAAAAATTAACTCAAATTATATACTTTAATGTAATAGCTTAAACAACAAAACTCAGAAGAAAACAGGTATATGTCTTCATTAACTTGGATTAGACATTATTTCTTAGATATGACATCTAAAGCACAAGTAGAAAAATAGATAAATTTAACTTCATCAAAATTAAAAACTTTTGTGTTTTAAGGACATCATCAAAAATGTGAAAAGATTCCTGTTAGAATGGTTATTATCAACAAGACAAGGAATAACAAGAGCTGAAGAAGCTGTGAAGAAAAAGGAACCCTCACAGACTGCTGGTGGGAATGCATGTTGGCACAACCACTATGGATGACAGTGTGGAAGTCCTCAGAAAATTGGTAATGAAGTTACCATATGACCCAACAATCCCCCTTCTGTATATCTACCCAAAATATTTGAAAACCTTAGTTCACAAAGACTTATGTACCCCAATGTTCATCATAGCACTCTTTATGGTGGCCAAGTCATAGAAACAACCAAAGTGCCCTTTGATAGATGACTGCATAAGGAAGATGTAGTACATATACAAAATGGAATATTACTCAACCATAAGAAAAAATGAAATACTGCCATGTGCAGCTACATGGATAGACCTTGAGATCATCATGCTAAGCGAAATAAGCCAAACAGAAAAAAACAAGAACCATGTGATTTCACTCATATGTGGAATAAAAAACTGAAAAAAAAATATTCATGGACACAGTCAATAGTTTAATGGTTACCATAGAGTAAGAGTAGAGGGGATGGGAGAGGAAAAAAGGGGAGTCAAGTACATGGTGATGGAAAGAGAACTGCCTCTGGGTGGTGAACAAATAATGCAACACATAGACAATGTACTGTAGAATTGTACACATGGAACCTATGTAATTTTTACTAACCAATGTCACCTCAATAAATGTAACAATAAAAAAGTGCAAACAGAACCCACAGAATTAAAGAAAATATTTGTAAATCATATATCTGATATGGAACTTGCTTTTATAATATATAGACTTACAATTAAAAATTTAAAACCAAATAATTCAATTAATAAAATAGAAAAGTATTTTATATAAATAGGCATTTCTCCAAAGAAGATATACAAATAACCAAAAATCACATGAAAAGATGCTCAATATTAGGGTGATGCAAATAAAAACCACAATAACATAAACACCCACTAAGATGGCTGCAATGAAAAATACAGACAATACAAAGTACGGGTGAAGATGTGGAGAAATTAAAATTCTTAATTATTGTTGGTGAGATTGTAAAATGATGTAGCCACTTTTGAGAACAGTTTGGTTCTTTATCAAATTGTTTAACATAGAGTTATACAACCCAGCAATTCCACTTGTATGTGTATGTGGTTGGACAAATAATTTAGGAAACTAATCTTAAAAAAAAAAACTGCTACATACCTCATTGCTGAACACCACTATGGTCATCTATGAAGTACTCCCCTTGGGAAGCTATGCACCAAAGCTAGTGCCTAGTTTACCCTGCAAAGCAATTTTGGAACTCTTTTTCTGGAATGGCCATCAGAGCTGTCATCATATCCAAAATCTGACAATTAAGTTTCTGAATTTGCCACCATGTACTTATGTTGGCAGCACTGTACAAACAACTCAGTAAGGTATCATAACCTTGGCATAATCTTGGCATTAAGTAAAAGAAACCAGTTTTAAAAGGCCACATGTTGTATAATTCCATTTATATAAAATGTCCAGAATAGACAAACCCATAGAGACAGGAAGTAGATTAGTGTGTTCCAGGGGCTGGGAGGAAGAAGCAATGAAGGAATGACGATATACATGGGGTTTCTTTTGGGGGTGATAAAAAGGTTCTGGAATTAAAAAGTGGTAATGGTTGTACAACACTGTGCATATGCTTTTAAAAATAACTGAGTTGCACATTTTAAAAGGATAAATTTATGATATGTAAATTATAACTTAATAAAGTTATTATAGAAAATTAACTTGTCCTCCAAAAATTAAAAGCCACAGAAAGAGACTTTACAACTATTCACAGATCCACATTTTCTTTCTCCAGTATTTGGATGTATAATAATATAGTCTAAAATTTTTATACTTAAATAATCCCTAGATAAAGATTTAAAACCTACTACCAAAATCTGCAAACAAAAATAGTAAAAACTAAGGAAACTGAGGCTTTGACCAAAATACAACTTAGATTTTTCAGTAAGTGACCTTCAACAACTCTATTTTTATGGTTATCTGTCACTTTTTGTGCCTATCTTAATCTCTCTCTCCTTCCCTATTTACACAGTTTTTAAAATCAAACAACAATCAGATTTTTTGTCAAGATGGCAGAATAGATAAACACTGTGCTTGCGTCCTTTCATGACCATAACAAAATATAAACTATAGAACAACTGTGGGAAAAATGGAATAACTCAGACTTCCTTCCCAAGCTTCCGCTGAAATGATGCAAACCTGTTATGTAAGCATGACTTTCACTTTCCCAAGTACCAGCCATTGTGTTGTTTATGCGCCTTATGAACTCACATCTTGGCTGCCTGCCACTTTTATTCTCCTGCCTATATAAGGGGATGGAACTCTCAGGGAGGGAGTGATGAGCTATTCCGAGAGAACTCCTGTATGCCATTTTTATTGCTGCTCTGCTTCTGGAATAAAGGCTATGTCTGTGGTTCCTCAGTTTTTCTTCAGTCTGCCCAGATCCAGTGTGAATCTCCCTGGCCTCTGTCATTTGCAATACACTTACCTTCATGAACAGGATCTCCAGCAGATGGGTATAAAACCTACTGCACCCTTGGAGGGAGGAATTGAGGGGTAGCCTTCAATGAGTTTGTGGTACTTAGTGGCACTTCTCTACATGGGCACCTCCTCAGGGATGGCCTGAGATGGATGGGAAGTCCATTTGTGTGGAGAAGGTTATCTAGCTTCTATGGAAGAGACCAAGCTGCTCCAAGGACTCCAAATTGAGCTGGACCTGATGAAGGCAGAGGTACAAGCTGTGGAAGAAACCAGGCAGGAGGAAGAATACTGGCATTTATGGTCAGGGTCAGAGAAGAAGTCCCTCACTGTTATATCAGACACCTCAGGGAAGAAGGAGGAACAACACCCATTGTACTGATAGACCCCTGGGGGGAGTAGAGAGACCCAGAACTACCATTTCACTCCCTCTTCCCTGTTCAGATCACTTGTGGTAATCCTGGCACCTTATGGAGGCCACCCCATGAGTTGGGGGAGGCCAAGACAAGGCACATGCAAAAGGGTAGCCAAGAAGGTGTCAACAGCCAAGAGAACAGACCACTAAGTATGACATAAACCTATATGTCTGTGGATCTGGAATCCACCAGAGTTGAGAGGGCCCCAGGGCCTGAAGCCCTAGCCGTCAATGATGGCTGGGGTGGGGGTGCGGGGGAAGGAAACCTAGTAGTCAATGATGGCTACAGGGGCCTAAAAGCCCTAATAGTCATTGGTGGCTTTGGGGGACAAAATATTCAAGTGACTCCAGTGGGTACAAACACAGAATATTATCCTTCGTATTGAAATCCAGAGAAGTTCTCTGGAGCCTCAGTAGTCATTGATGGCTATGGGGGTGGGGACGGCATGCAAAGCATTCAAGTAAGACCTGCAGATATCCCATTAAGGTTGGGCTGTCTGCCACCGCAAATATATAGAGTTTATGTGTTGCCCATTCCTGAGTATATCTTAGGGGTGGACATTTTGCAAGGGCTGTGGTTGAACACCAGGGCAGGAGAGTTACACCTCTGAGAGCAAGTGATCAAGACAGTGGTGTGGAGACATGCTGAGCATATACCTTTGCAGCTGCTCCTTCCCTGGTGGATCACATCAAACAGTATAAGCTACCAGGGGCCATGCGGAGGTAAATGGAACCATACATTAACTGGAAAAGGTGGAGATACACCCCACCAACAGTCCATATAACTCCCCAGTGTGTCCAGTGAGAAGGCCAGATGGCACCTGCCAAGTAATGGTTGACTATCAGGAATTAAATAAGGCAGTGCTGCCTTTTGTCCAATCAGTGGCAGACCTGATAGATCACCTGAGTCAGGAGTTGAGGACCTATCACTTTCTTGCTGATCATGCTAATGCCTTTTTCTCCATTGGCATAGCCTCAGAGGGCGAAGATCAATTTGCATTCACATGGGAAGACCTGCAATGAACTTTCATAATCATTCACCAGTGGTACTTGCATAGCCCCACACTGTGCCACCAACTGGTGGAAGCAGACTTGGGAGGATGGTCTCAACCTAAAAATGTATGTCTGTACCATTACATTTATGGTATCATGTTTACTAGTGACTCTCTTGCAGATCTACAAGGCACTTTTCTTGCTCTCCTAACCCATCTGAAAGCATGTGGGTGGGCACTCAATGACAAGAAGCTGCAAGGGCCTGGCTTATCTGTCAAGTTCTTGGTGGTTGTTTGGTCAGCTTAAGCCAAAGGTTATTCCTGACACAATTATACATAAGATCCAAGCTTACCCTGTGCCTACCACTGTTAAGCAAACTTTTCTTGGACTCCTGGGATATTGGATAGCATTTGTTTCCCATTTAGCCCAACTGCTATGGCCCTTAAATTTCTTGGTTAAGAAAAGAGTTTGTTGGGACTGGACAGAGGGGGTCCAAGCAGCCTGTGACTCTGTCAAGTGCCCCATTAAAGTGGCTCAAGTTTTGCATGTGTTTGTCATTGCCCAGCCTTGTGAGCTGATTGTACATTTTACTGCAGAGGATTTTGGCTGAGGCCTATAGCAGCATTCCAAGCACCCGTGACAGCCCCTAGGCTTCTGGTCTCAATTGTGGAAGGAGTCAAAGGTCTGTTATGCCTTGGTGGAGAAACAATTGGTGACTGTGCATGCTGCCCTTTTGTCAACTGAAAGCATTATGGCTACAGCCCCTGTGACTGTGAGAACCACATTTCCATTTGAAGGGTGGGTATGTTATTGGGCCACAAAACCCTGAAGTGGCACTCCCCAAATGCCTGTGTTAGCAAAATGGGGGGCATATTTGCAACAATACAGTGTTCTGAGCAATAGTCCCTTGAGAGCTGAGCTCCAAGAGGTCCTTGGGCCTGTTACTTATTTAGCTGTGGGGAAGCCAACCTCCCAACACTTGGAAGGTGAGCCAGAGGCCAGCCCTTTCAAGGAAGTGCAAGCACCTATCCCAGGAGTCGCTTGGTATACAGATGGCTCTAGCAGGGGCCAACCCTGGTAATAGACTGCTTTCAATTTCTATCTTCCTACTGAAACCATTCAGTATGATACTGGTACTGGGCAAAGCATCCAATGGGTAAACTAGTGAGCCAACCCCATTAGTAGTTTCTACCAACAGTTGGGCAGTTTTAAGAGGTTTGACCCTATGAATTGCCATTTGGCATGTCAATTACTGGTGATGCACCGAGCACTCTGGGGTCAAGCCATGTGGCAAGACCTATGAACCCTAGGGTATCAAAAACAGCTGATGGTATATCATGTGACAAGACTTTCCCCTGTCTTGGTTACTCTGCATGGGATGGCCTAGAATGGGTCACGGCTGAAACCTTGGAACTTTCTGTTAAGGTGCCAATATGCATAACCTGTAAACTAGAGTGAGGTATAAATATGGGCTGGACTCCCTCTGATCTCTGTGAGGTAATCTCAGGGGCACCATTATGCCTTGGAGATGTCCCCCCAGCCTATATAGTGCTTACCCTGTCCCATTGGTGAACTTATGGTTGTACAGGAAGTACAGCTGGCCCTACCGGCCTGCAAATTGGACAAACCTTTGTACCTAAGAATGGCCATATGTCCCAGGCAAAGTCCTCCCTGCTCTGGGTAGTAAACCCAGTAATTGGGGCATTTTTAAAACTCACCACAGTTGGTTCCCTGGTGGTGTAGTGGCTAGGCTTTTGTGCTCTCAACACTGCAGCCTGGGTTCAATTCCCAGCCAGGGAACTACTCAAAAAAAAAAAAGTTTCATTTAATAAAATTAAAAAAAAAAAAAAAAGCTAACCACAGAATGAAGTGCACTGCATAATGGTTCTACCCACTGGTTATCTTTTCTCCGCATGGTGCTGGTATAGTAAATCAACAAGAAGTATCTGCCTTGGCTTTGTATACAGTTTGTGCCTTTAAGGAAACCCACAGAGCATTATCCCTTTTGAATGCAGAAGTCTATCAGATGTGCAAAGTTGCATTGCAAAATTGCATGGCCTTATATATGACAAGCCATTGGCTTAAATCATACTGAATGGGAAAGAGTTGAAGCCTATTCCCCTAAAATCAAGAACAAGTCAGGGATGCCCCCCTGTTACCACTGCTAATTAATATAGTACTGGAAGTTCTAGCCACAGCAATCGGGCAAGAGAAAGGAATAAAACATATCCAAATTGGGAAAGAAGAGGTCAAATTGTCACTATTCGCAGATGGCATGATCCTTTATATAAAAAATTACAAAGATTCCACCAGGAAACTATTAAAAACAATTAACAAATATAGTAAAGTCACAGGATACAAAATCAATGTACAAAAATCAATAGTATTCCTATATACAAACAATGAATCCTCAGAAAAAGAAATGAGGGAGTCAATTCCCTTTGCTATCACAACAAAAAGAATGAAATACCTGGAAATTAACTTAACAAAGAATGTGACAGACTTATACATGGAAAACTATAAGACACTTTTGAAAGAAATTGGAACAGACTTTAAGAGGTGGAAAAATATCCCCTATTCATGGATAGGAAGAATTAACATTGTTAAAGTGGCCATTCTGCCCAAAGCAATCTACAGATTTAATGCAATACCCATCAAAATCCCACAATCATACTTTCGTGAAATAGATAAAAGAATCATTAGATTTATATGGAACCATAAAAGACCTCAAATTGCCAAAGCAATACTACATAAAAAGAATAAGTCTGGTGGCATTACATTATCTGACTTCTATTTATATTACAAAGCATCAATAGTCAAAACAGCTTGGTACTGGCAGAAAAACAGAAATATAGACCAATGGAATGAAATTGAAAACCCAGAGATAAACTCACAAATTTATGGACAAATAATTTTTGATAAAGGAGCAAAAAACATACAATGGAGAAAAGAGAGCCTCTTTTGTAGGTGGTGCTGGGAAAACTGGAAAAATATGAACAAGAATGAACCTGAGTTGTGAACTCTCTCCATATACAAAAATTAACTCAAAATGGATTAAAGACCTTCATATCAGACCTGCAACAATAAACTGTATAGAAGAAAACATCGGTACTAAACTTATAGACCTAAGACTCAAGGAAGACTTCATGAACCTGTCCTCAAAGGCAAGGGAAGTAAAAGCAAAAATAAATGAATGGGATTATATCAAATTAAAAAGCTTCTGCACAGCAAAAGAAACCATCAACAAAGCAAAGAGACAGTCAACAGAATGGGGAAAAAATATTTGCAAATAACGCATCAGATAAGGGTCTAATATCTAAAATATATAAAGAACTAATAAGACTTAAGAACAACAACAACAACAAAAAAAAACAACCCAATTAAAAAGTGGGCAGAAGAACTAAACAGACACTTCTCCCATGAAGAAATACAAATGGCCAGCAGACATATGAAAAAATAGTCACCCTCATTAGCTATCAGGGAAATGCAAATCAAAACCACAATGAGATACCACTTCGCACCTGTTAGAATGGCTATTATCAACAAGACAAGGAATAACAAGTGCTGGAGAGGATGTGGAGAAAAAGGGACTCTGGTACACTGCTGGTGGGAGTACAAACTGGTACAACCACTGTGGAAGGCAGTGTGGAGGTTCCTCAGAAAATTGGGAATGGAGTTACCATTTGACCCAGCAATCCCCCTTCTTGGGATCTACCCCAAAAACTTGAAAACCTTTGTCCACAAAGACTTATGTACCCCAATGTTCATCGCAGTGCTGCTCACAGTGGCTAAAACATGGAAACAACCAAAATGCCCTGTGACAGATGACTGATATAGAAGCTGTGGTACATATACACAATGGAATGCTACTCAACTATAAGAAAAGATGAAATATTGCCATTTGCAACAAAATAGATGGAACTGGAGATCATCATGCTTAGTGAAATAAGCCAGACAGAAAAAACAAAGAAATGTATGATTTCACTCACATGCGGAATACAAAACTGAAAGCAACAAAGAGAAAAGAAATGAACAAACAAACAAATAACCCATGGACACAATCAATAGTTTAATGTTTATTTTGGGAAGAGTGGGTTAGGGAGAGGAGAAAGGGGAGGGGGTGGGAGAGAAGGGAGGGGAAGCTTAATATAAGGTGATGGAAAGAGAAGTCACCTTAGGTGGTGAACTTACTATACAACAAGTTGATAATGCACTCTAGAATTGTATGCCTGAAACCTATGTAATTCTTGCCAACAAATGTCACCCCAATAAGTATAACAATAAAAATGAATTTTAAAAAAATTGCATCGTCTTAGATATTCTTACTGCCTTTCAGGGATGGTTTTGTGCCTTGATCAGCACCAAATGTTGCATATATATCTCTAATGAACAAAATAATGTCAGTTAGGCATTAAAAGCCTTAGCTGCAGAAACTCAAAACATTGAGCGCCTGATGGGGAATCCCTTCCAAGAATGTTGGTCTTCTCCCACTAATAAATGGTACATTGCCCTAATTGCCCTCTTCAATATCACTTGTGCTATGATAGTTTGTTGTGGTAGTCTTTATTGTTGCTGTGCTATCTGGATTCAATGTAACACACTCCTCACACAGAGACCATCATGGAAGGTGTCTGTTGCCTAAATTATGAGGCAAGAGACCCCAAAGAGGTGGAGTGTGGGGAAAATGGAGTAACTCAAGCTTCCTTGGTGAGCTTCCAGGAGAATGACTAACACATTTTACATAACCATGACTCGTACTTTCCCAGGTGGCAGCCATTTTGCTGTTTAGGCACCTTATGAACTTTCTTCTTGGCTACTTGCCACTTTTGTTCTCCGGCCTATATAAGGGGAGGGGACTCTCAGGGAGGGAGCTATGAGCTATTGTGTGAGAAATCCTGGATGCCATTTTTGCTGCTGCTCCACTTTGGCAATAAAGGCCATGTTTCATTTGTTTTCGACTCCTCGATTTTTTTTCCAGTCTGCATTGATCCAGTGTGAACCTTCCTGGCTGTGGTCATTTGCCATACAACAATCATCAATGAGAATCACTTGAAGTCTAGCTGAACAAAAGTCCTACAATCAAGGACATACAGAAGAAGCCACCTCAATGGTGCATATACAAGGGCTCTCCATAAAAAATCCAGCCACAAATGCCTCTATTTTTCATATTACATAGCTGGGTACTTTCTGGACCACCCTCATATACAATGGAGTATTATTCAGCCATAAAATAATGAAAACTTTGGGGATTCAGAAAAGATGAAAGATTAGGCTGACATGGTGTCTGCAACCTCCCAGACCACAACAGGAATACAGATAGAAAGGGAAGCAGTAAACCTTAGTAAGCATCAGAGTACTGACTGAGGAGAACCCCAAAACTGAGGATATAGAGAAGGAAGTCCAATCAAGACTGGTAGGGAAACAGCGTGACCACATAACTACAGATAATAAGGGAATGCCACAGGGCTCCCATAGAGGAATGAGGGGTGCTGAGCTCACGCTGCTCCCCCTCAACCCAGGAGCCCCATGCAGGACAGAGTACAGAGGAAAACTCATTTCATCAGGAAATTAAAATCATCCAGAACTCTGTCTACTGTGTGAGTGAGCCAGAGGTCAGCTGGAAATCCAGCAGCTCTCCTGTTGGGGGCACACATGGGCTTGGCCACTTGCCATGCTCACCTGTTATTCAGCAGGAGCACAGCATCATTGGAATAATGGAGTCATTCTGGGAAGGACTGAGCTGTGGGTTTTTGGAGTAGGGGATAAAGAATTCCATTGTTTGAGCACAGAATGCGCCACATGTGTAGCACACAGGAGGACACCATTTTCTTCTTAATTAAACCCTCCCCAAGAAGACCGATTCTGAGAACTCAATGGTCTAACAAAACCCATTCATGCTCACTACTCACACACAAACCACGCCTACTGCAGCTTAAACTACATTTCCCAGGATGCTCTAGGCTGCCAGACACCCAGCCCCACCCTACCAGATGCACTGTAGCCAAACTGCCAGCTACAGAGAAAAAGCAGCTAAACTCTTTACAAATATAAAAAATCTCCCTCCCACAAAAAAGAACATGCAAACACCATGGAATTTTATCCAGATCACCCAGAGCTGGCACACGCAGTAAAGTACCCAGGGTGGCAAAGTGAACAATCTTGTACTAGTGGTTTTCTTTTCCTTTTTTTATTTTTTCTCAGTTTGAACAAAGGCTGTCTGTGACCCACAGAGAAGAGGTTAATGCTACCCTGAAGCTCCCTCTGCTGCTCGCCCTGCACAGCTAAGAATGAGATAGGAGTGGAAAAAACTACTGGGCTCTCCAAATAAAAATAAAAAATTATTTAATTATTGTTATTTTCTTTTTTATTTTTCATTCCTTTTCATAATTTTCTTTTATCAGTACTCTTTTTACTTTTTAATTTAATTTTTTATTAATATTACCACTTTATTTTTTCTTTTTTCTTTGTTCTTTTTTTTTCCTTTTATTATTTTTCCTTCCTCTTTCACACTGTAATCAGGCACACTGGAGATTTGCCCAATGCAACACTGCATAGCTGAATGAATGGCCCCACCCAACTAGTGGGGGAAACACTTTCTTGTGGCCTTTTACAGGAGCTGCTATCTGCAACTTACCAGAGACCTTTTTCTGTCACTGTACTACCCCTCCAGGGCAAATAAAAGTGTGCTGCAAGTGACATACAGCCAAAGACCCAGCAAGAGAGAAGAAAGGAAGAAAAAAATGTTTTTTGGTTTTGTTTTTGTTCTTTCACTCTTTTTAAATCATCATCTTTTTAATTTTACCTTTCTTATTTCTTTTTTCCTTTTCATTTTTCTTCTTTTTTCTTTTCATTTTTAACTCTTTTTTCATGATTTACTTCATTTGTATTTCATGTCTTTAATTTTATTTTTTAAATTTTCTTATTTTTTCTATGTATATATTTTTATTTTTTTAATTTCTTAAAGTTCTATTTTATTTTAATACATTACATTTCTTTATTATTTTCTTAATTTTATTACTATTATTAATACTTGTCTTTCTTTTCTCACAAGTTTGCACAGGCACCCTGAAGTGTTACCCTGCCCACATAGAGAAACTTTGGGAAGCCAGGTGATCAGTCCTGCCCTACTAGTGGGGAAAGACACTCTATAGGTCTTTTGCAGGAATGGCTATCTGAGATTGCCTGGAAAACTTCCAGTGCTGCTCTGCCACTGTCCTCCAACCCCAGGACAGCTAACAGGGTGCTATGAGTGGTAAACACTGAGGATCTCAGGAAATTTTCGTTTATTGGTTGGTTTTTACATATTTGTATGTTTTGTGTGTGTGTGTGTGTATGTGTGTATGTGTGTTCCTTGGCTTTTTCTTCTCCAAGTAAACACAACCCTCCCTAGAGATTTGCTTTGTCAACACGGAGGCACTTTAGGTGGATGAGTGATCAGCCTCACCTAACTAATGGGGAAACACTTTCTTGTGAACTTCAGAAAAAGTGGCTGTCTGTGGTGGTCCAGGAAGCTTTCAGTTTTACTCTACCATTGCCCTTGGACAGTTAACAGTGTGTTGTCAGGGACATACCACTCAACTACGACTGAAGAACACATATAATACACTTAAGAACATTCCTAGATTACACACAGAGAGGGTAGAAGAGAGTGCACCATTATACTACACAGGACACATACTACATAAGACAAACACTAAGAGCCATAAGAGATATACCTACTACAAAGAAGCAAGCACAGAGAAGAAACCAGAATGAGAAAACAAAAACATGTCCCAAATAAAGGAACAAAAGAAATCACCAGAAATCCAGTTAAATGAAATGGCAACAATTAACCTACCAGAGCAAGAATTTAGAAAAAAGGTTATAAGAACGCTTAAGGCACTTACTGAAAACTTCAACAAAGAGATAATGACAATAAATAAAGACATCAAAATCATAAAAAAGACCAATCAGAAATGAAGAATACAATAATTGGAATAAAGACTACACTAGAAGGAATCAACACCAGGTTGAATAAAGCCAAAAATCAAATTAGTGATCTGGAAGGCAAGGTAGCAGAAAATACCCAAATGGAAGAACAAAGAAAATAAAGAAGTTTTGAAAATGAGGATAGCCTGACAGAGCTCTGGGAACATCAAGCATAGCAACATTTGCATCATAGGGGTACCAGAAGGAGAAGAGAGGGAGCAAGAGATTGTGAACCTATTAAAAAATATAATGACTGAAATCTTCCCTAACCTGTAAAAAGAAATAGACACACACAAACCCAAGAAGTGCAGAGAGTACCAATTTAGATTAACCCAAATAGGCCCACACCAAGACACATCATAATTAAAATGACAAAAATTAAAGACACAAAGAGAATCTTAAAAGTAGTCAGAGAAAGACAACTTACCTACAAGGGAGCTCCCATAAGGCTTTCAGCAGATTTCTCCATAGAAACTTTGCAGGTCAGAAAAAATTGGCAGTGAATACTCAAAGTAATGGTGAACAAGGGCCTACAACCAAGAGTACTCTACCCAGCAAGACTATCATTTAAAATTGAAGGAGAAATAAAGAATTTCCCAGATAAGAAGCTAAAGGAATATACTACCACAAAGCCTGCATTACAAGAAATTCTAAGGGGATTTCTTTAAGCAGAAGAAAGGAGAAAACAAACAAACAAAAGAAAATAAAATACATGAATAATAACAAGGCATTGACTATGTACTTATCAATAATCACTTTAAATGTAAATGGACTAAATGCTCCAATCAAAAGACAAAAGGGAGCCAAATGGATAAGAAAATAAGGCATATATTGTCACCTCAGAATGAAAGATACACATAGCCTGAAAGTAAGGGATGGAAAAGGATATCTCATGCAAATGGAAGTGGAAGAAGAAAAGCTAAGGTAGTGAAACTTATATCAGTTTAAGTAAACTTCAAAACAAAGACTATAACAAGAGAAAAGAAGGACATTACAGGGGAGTTCCCTGGTGGTGTAGTGGCTTAAGGCTTCGGTGCTGGCACTGTCAGTGCTGCGGCCTGGGTTCGATTCCCAGTCAGGGAGCTGCCCACATACCAAAAAGCAAAAAAAAAAAAAAAAAAAAAAGAAGGACATTACATAATTATTATAAAGGGATCAGTCCAACAAGAGGACATCACTCTTTTAAACATTTATGCACCCAACATAGGAGCACCTAAATACATAAAGTAAATATTGAGTGACATAAATGCAGACATCAACAGTAATACAATCATAGTAGGGGACTTTAACACCCCACTAATACCAATGGACAGATCTTCCAGACAGAAAATCAACAGGGATATGTTGGCCTTAAATGACACACTAGAGCAAATAAATTTAATTGATAGTTTTAGAGAATTACACCCCAAACCAGCAGAATATATATTTTTTCAAACCCATATGGAACATTTATCAAGATAGACCACATGTTAGGCCACAAAACAAGCCTCAATAAATATTTACAAATTGAAATTATACTGAATACCCTCTCTGACCACAACAGTATAAAACTAGAAATCAATTATAAGAAAAAAACTGAAAAATGCATAAACACCTGGAGGCTAAACAATATGCTACTAAACAATGAATGGGTCAACAAGGAGGTTAAGGAAGAAATCAAAAGATAACTTGAGACAAATGAGAATGAAAACACAACTACCCAAAATCTATGGGACACAGCAAAATCAGTACTGAGAGTGAAATTCATAGCAATGCATCTTAAAAAAAAAAAACAAGAAAAATCTCAAATAAACAGTTTGACTTTACACCTAAGGAAAGTGGAAGAAAAACAAACAAAGCCTAAAATCAGCAGAAAGGAGGAAATAATAAAAATCAGAGCAGAAATAAGTGAACTTGGGGCTAAGAAGATAATACAAAAGGTAAAAAAAAAAAAAAAAAACCAAGACCTGGTTCTTCAAACAAATAAACAAAATTGACAAACCTTTAACCAGAGTCCTCAGAGAGAGAGAGAGAGAGAGAACCCAAATAAATAAAATAAGAAATGAAAGAGAAGTGATAACAGACACCACAGAAATACAAGAAATTATAAGAAAATACTAGGCCAAAAATTGTACAATTTAGAAGAAATGGATAATTTTTTAGAAACATACAAACTTTCAAGATTAAAACAAGAAAAAAACAGGAAATCTAAGTAGGCCAATTACTAACAATGAAATTGAATCAGTAATCAACAAGCTCCCAACAAACAAAAGTCCTGGACCAGATGGCTTCACAGGTGAATTTTACCAAACATTCAAAAAACAATGAACACCTATACTTCTCAAACAATTTCAGAAAATCCAGGAAGAGGGCAGGTTCACAAATTCATTTTATGTGGCCACTATTACCCTGATTCCAAAACCAGGTAAAGACACTACATAAAAAGAAAATTATAGGCCAATATCTCTAATGAACATAGATGCAAAAATTCTCAACAAAATAGTAGCAAATTGAATTCAGCAATATATTAAAAAAAATCACACACCACAATCATGTGGGATTCATTCCCATGATGCCAGGTTGGTTTAATATACGTAAATCAATTAATGTGATACACCACATAAACAAAATGAAAAATAAAAAGCATATGGCCATCTCAATAGATGCAGAAAAAGCATTTGACAAAATTCAATAGCCATTTATGATAAAAATGCTCAACAAGGTGGGAATAGAAGAGACATATCTCAATGTAATAAGGGCTATATATGATAAACCCACAGCTAACATCAATGGGGAAAAACTACAAGCATTCCCCTTAAGATCAGGAACAAGACAAGGATGTCTACTGTCACCACTCTTATTCAACACAGTACTGGAAGTCCTAGCCACAGCAATCAGACAAGGAAAGCAAATAAAATGCATCCAAAAAGAAAAAGAAGTAAAACTATCATTATTTGCAGATGACAAGATACTGTATATAGAGAATCACAAAGATTCAACCCCAAAATTACTGGAACTGATAAATGAATTTAGTAAAGTAGTAGGATACAAAATCGATATTCAGAAATCAGTTGCATTCTTACATGCCAATAACAGACTAGCAGAAAGAGAAATTAAGAAAACAATTCCATTTACAATTGTGTCAAATAAAATAAAATACCTAGGAATAAATTTAACCAAGGAAATAAAAGACCTGTACTCAGAAAATTATAAGACACTGAAGAGAGAAGTTAAAAAAGAGACAAATAAATGGGAACTCAAACCATGCTCATGGATAGGAAGAATTAATATAGTTAAAATGTCTATACTACCTAAAGCAATCTATAAATTCAATGCAATTTCCATCAAAATACCAAAGGCATTCTTCACAGAAATCAAACATATAATCCTGAAATTTATATGGTACCATAAAATACCTAGAATAGTCAAAGTAACCCTAAGAAAAAAGAACAAAGTTGGAGGAATTATGTTACCAGACATCAAATTATATTACAAGGCCATAGTTATCAAAACAGCATGGTATGGGCATAAAAACAGATGCATAGATCAATGCAACAGAATAGAGAGTTCAGAAATAAATCCATGTTTATATGGCCAACTAATCTATGATAAAGGAAGCAAGAACTTGCATAGGGGTAAAGACAGTCTTTTCCAGTATGTGGTGCTGGAAAAACTAGAAAGATACATGCAAAAAAATGAAATTGGACCACCTTCTTACACCACATACAAAAATAAACTCAAAATGGATTAAAGACCTAAATATAAGACCTGAAACCATAAAACTCCTAGAAGAAAATGTAGAAAGTAACCTCTCAGACATTACCCTAAGCAATACTTTCAAAGATAGATCTCATCAGGGAAGGAAAAACAAATGAAAAATAAACAAAATGGGACTACATCAGACTAAAAACTTTTTTACAGCAAAAGAAACCATCAACAAAACAAAAAGACATCGCACAAAATGGGAGAAAATATTCACCAGTGAGGCAACTGACAAAGAGTTAATATCAAAAATTTATAAGAAACTCATACAACTCAACACTAAAAAAACAAACAACCAAATTAAAAAATGGGCAGAAGACTTCAGTAGACATTTCTCCAAAGAGGACATAGAGATGGCCAATAGACACATGAAAAGATGTTTAATAGGGAGTTCCCTGATGGTGTAGTGGCTTAAGGCTTCGGCGCTGGCACTGTCAGCACTGCGGCCTGGGTTCGATTCCCGGTCAGGGAGCTACCCACATACCAAAAAGAAAAAAAAAAAAGATGTTCAATACGAATCATCAGAGAAATGCAAATCACCACTATAAGATACAACCTCACTCCTATCAGAATGGCTCTCATCAACATATCAACCAACAAAGAATGTTGGCAAGGATGTAGAGGACAGGGAACGCTTTCACACTGCTGGTAGCACTGCAAATTCATCAAACCACTATGGAAAACAGTATAGAGGTTTCTCAAATAATTAAAAATGGAACTACCTTATTATTAGCAATTCCATTCCTGGGTATTTATCCAATAAAATCCAAAACAATAATTTGAGAAAAATATATGCACCCCTATGTTTATTGCAGCATTATTCAAATAGCCAAGATATGGAAACAACCTAAATGTTCATCAATAAGTGATTGGATAAAGAAGCTTTGGTATATTTACACAATGGAGTATTACTCAGCCATAAAGAATAAAAACAACATGGGTGGAACCAGAAGATACTATGCTAAGTGAAATTAGTCAGACTGAGAAAGACAACTACCATATGATCTCACTTATATGTGGAATCTAAAGAACAGAATAAAGAATCAATCAAAATAGAATAAAAACAAAAACAAAAAAACTCAATTAAAAAATGGGCAGATCATCATTCTAAGTGAAATAAAACAGAAAGAACCAAGAACTACATGATTCTACTCATATAGGAACATACAATTGAAAACAACAAAGAAACAAAATTCATGGACACAGTCAGTAATTTAGTAGTTATCTGAGGGTAATGGAGAGTGGATAGGAGAGAAGGGACAGAGACACAAAATATGGTTATGGAAAGAGATCTGACTCTGGGTGATGAACATATAATGCAATGCATGGAGGATATAATGTAGAGTTGTGCACCTGGAAACTATGTAGTTTTTGTTGATCAATGTCACCCCAATAAATCTAACAATAACAAAAAATTTTAATGAAAATTTGCCATCTGCAATAATCTGTTTGGACTTAAACTGTATCATGCTGAATGTAGTAAGTCAGGCAGAGAAAGACAAATGTCATATGATCTCACTTATAAGTCCAATCTAAAGAAAAAATTAAACAAACAAAACAGAAACAGACCCATAGATACAGAGAACATTTTAATGGTTGCCAGATGGGAGGGAGTTGAAGGGATGGGTGAAGAAATTAAGAAGTACAAATTCATACTTACAAAACAGTCATGGGGATGTAAAGTACAGCATGGGACATACAGTCAAGAATATTGCAATAACTATGGTGCCAGTTGGGTAATAGATTTATCAGGGTGATGACTGCATAAGTTATATAAAGTCTCATCACTATGTTGAACACCTGAAACTAATATAATATTGTATGTCAAATGTAATTGAAAAATAAAATATTATACAAAAAAGGAAGCCACCTTCAGACTGGTAAAAGGGGCAGAGACATACAACCAGCTTGTCCTACACCCACATGACAGTTAAAAATTGGAAGGGATATCTCTGCTGCCGAGGTCCCACTGAGGAGCAAGTGAACCCAGTCTCACACCAGGCTTCCCATCCCAGGGTTCCAGTGCTGTGAAGAGAATTTCTCATAATTTCTGGCTGTGAAAACCAGCAGAGATTATGACTGAGTGAGATAGATAGCTGCTGGAGTTCCAGACCCTCTTCTTAAAGGGCCCATACACCAGACTTACTCACTGAGGATCTCGCTTACTCTAAGGTCCAGCACTGGGACAGCAGCTTGAAAAGTGTCAAGGACAAATGGAGTGGAACTGAATTACCTGGCATCAAGGCAAGGGCTGGAGGAGTAAGCCCTCCCCTGACCCAGTGAACAGATGCAGAGGGGTGCCATATCTGAATCACCATCAACCTAGCTAACATTATTTACCTAGGTTTGGTGATTCCCTGAGACCCCACCCTACCCAAATTTTGGGCCCACAAAAACCACTTCCAGTGACATTTTTATACATATAGCCTGTTTTGGCTCATGCTGTGAACTTTTCTAAAATTTCTCAAAGGTTCACAAACTCCAAACTAGCAGCACTTGGCCTCAGCATGCCCCATACACCATGCTAAGCCACCCCCAAGCAAAGAATTGGTGGCAGCTGGACTTGATTCAATGTCTAGACTCTCCCAGTCACCTCCAAGCCGAGTGCAAGTAGTGGCCATCTGCAGGTTGCTTCGTGGTTCATTCTAAGTAGTCCCAGAGAGAGCACAGGTGAAAGCTAAACTTGGCCAGTCACAGGGCCCTTCCAAGGAGGCTCCAGGGCCACACACCCAATGGCCAACTTTGGACTAAGCCAGAACACCACCTTACGGTGTGCACAGACAACACACCCAAAGAGCAGGAAGGGCAGGCACCAGAGTCCTGCTAAAGCAAGTTGTGCTCTGTAGGGTCAGCAATAGTTCCTCCATTGTAGTCATGGCCAGTCTTCACAACCTATCAGCCCAATGGTTAATCCATCTCACTGGTGTGCATATGGCAACCAAAACTCAAATACAATAGGAGAGTACAAACAACACACACAAGGGAAACACCTGGACCACCTGGCTCAGGTGACCAGGGAAACTGCTTCACTGGGCCCCACAAGACACCTACTACATAAGGCTACTCTAAGACTGGGAGACAGAAGCTGCAGTGCAAATGATTGAGGCTAGGGAAGTTCATACTGGATTCAAGTATGAACTAAAGGAAAAATGAGAAGCCACCGGCAGCTGAGACATAGCCTTTGCTCCAGAAGTAAAGCAGCAACAAACATGGCATCCAGAATTCCCTCCCCTGGAGAGTCCCATTCTCTTATATAGGCAGGAGAACAAAGGTGGCAGGCTGCCAAGTGTGAGGTCATAGGGTGCATAAACAATAAAATGGCTACCTCCAGGATAAATGCAGGTCATGGTTACATAACCAGTGCTGTATCACCTTCCAGTAGAAGCTTTGTGAGGGAGCCTGAGCAATTCCATTTTCCCCACACTCCACTATTTCAGGGTTTCTCACCTCACAATCTATTCGACATATGTCTTCTGGAATGATCCCTGTGCAAGGAGTGTGTTACATTGCTTCCAGATACCACAGCATCAATAGACACTACAACAACAAACTATAATAGCACAGGAAATAGCAAACAGGGTAATTAAGGCAATGTGCCACTTGTTAGTGAGAGAAGCCCACCATTCTTGGAGGTGATCCTCTGTCAGGTGCTCAATGTTTTGAGTTTCTGCAGCTAAGCCTTTTAATGCCCAGCTGACATTATGTTGTTCATCAGAGGTATATACGCAACATCCAGCACCGACTAAGGCACAACCTCCTTCCTGGGACGCAGTAAGAATATCTAAGGCCATGCAATTTTGCAACACTACCTTGCAAATTTGATAGACCTCTGCATTTAACAGAGACAGTGCCTTGCAGGTCTCATTAAAGGTATAAGCTGTATGCAAAGCCAAGGCAGTTATCACCTGGTGATTTACTATACTAGCTCCTTGAGGGGCAAATATGGCCAGTAAGCAGAATCACCATGCAGTGTGCTTCATCCTATGGTGAGCTTTGAAAGCACTCCAATTACTGGGTTTACTACCCACAGTGAGGAGGACTTGGCCAGGGACATATGGTCATCCTAAGGTACATTGGCTGATCTAATTTACAGGTAGGTAGGGCCAGCCATGCTACCTGTGTACCCATGAGCTCATCCAGGGGACAGGGTAAGTGCTGTAGCAGCTAGGGGGTGGGGACATCTCCAAGGCATAATGGTTTTCCCCAATGGTTTTCCCACAGAGATAAGATGGAGTCCAGCCCACATTCATACCTCCCTCTAGTGTATGAGATATGCATACTAGCACTTTAGCAAGTTCCATGGCTTCAGCAGTGAGCCATCCCAAGCCATCCTATACAGAGTAACCAATCCAAGGTTGAGTCTTCTTTGTTTGCTCTTGGGCGAAAGCCAAGATCTGCCACCTGGTCATATTCCACACAGGCAAGGGATCTTTATCAGTCCAATAGTAAAACTACGTCCAATTCTGCATAGTGCTTGCTTTACCTTCCATGGGAAGCCACCAGTCATGGTGAGTGGCAACATGGTACAGATTGATCAAGCCAATTGGTTGAACACTGTGGCCAGAGTATGGACCCATTCTACTAAGTTGCTGACCCATACAATACTAAGGGCAGAAAGAAAGAGAAGTTATAGGCCCAAGGAGAGGCAGGTCTTTGCTCTCTGGCAGAATGCAAGTGAGTGTTTTGTCAGCCAACAGAACAGTGGCTGACACAGGCAACCTCCCAGGGCATGTGTACCAAACCTGCTTGGCCTGTCCAGCCACACAGAGGACTCAACATGCAAAAAAAATGGAAGAACTCATAATAGGCCACAAGGAGGTAATTAACATTCCTTTCAACAATTTAGTCCCGTCCACCCATCCAGCATAATACAATTCCACATGAGGGAGCCATTGCCCAGTTACCCAAGGCATTTTCTGGCAGTTACTTTCTAAACCTTTTCTCCATGGGGCTAACAAAGTCACCCATCTCATACGATGGGCCTGTATAGCATATGGCCAAGTCCAGGTAACTCATTGCATTTTGGCTAAACTAGTAGGGGTTGGCAACAAGATGTTGCCTTGTCACCCAAAGCCAGGTTTTAGCAATTCACCTTTGGTTTATATCTGTAGTTGAATGGAAGCTCCTGCTCAATGCAGGAGTGCCTCCATTGGAGCCAGGCCACTCCACCTGCTTTGTTCATTCACAATCTGTAGCCCAGTCCAAAGCCATTTTGTCCATCCCACCAAGGACTGGGCTGTTCTTGACTGGTGCAAGCCCTGTTTGAGCAATCCATTGTATCACTCAATGATTCCTGAAGCCTGCAGATGGTAAGAGATGTGAAATTTTCACTCTATATCCATGCCCTTAGCCCATTGCTATACTTGGGGTCCTGTAAAATAGACGCTGTTTTCACTTTCAATGACTAATGGGTGAGTTTATGCAACACAAAGGCAATCCAGCGCCTGTAGTACTGCATGTTGATCTGGGAGACAGGCTGGATAAGTGGTCAAAAGCCCCATGACTCTGCATAATTTGCTCATCTGAGGGGACCAGCCTTTGGGGATGTTCTTAGAACAGACAGCACATTGCTCGCAGGTCATGAGCACATCACCATAAGTAATAGGCAAATTCCAAGACTTTATTATTGCCCACATAAACTTTTGTCCCACATGAAAAAGGCACTGGTGCAACAATTGCACCACATCTCCAACAGGAGCCCTTTCTAACCACCTCACTTTCACCAAGGTATCTGCTTCATCATTACCTGGATAACCCAAAGGAGCATACCCTGTGATGTGATATACTGCCACTTATTTCTGATGTCCCAGGGTCCATAGGTTTTATAACATTGTTTAAGTTCATAGTCATCAGTGAATCATCATCCAGTGGTTAAGATGCCAAGTGACAATCTAGAGGGTCAAGCCTCTGAATGCCACCCAACTGTCAGTATAGATTACCAATGGGGATGGCTCATTAGTGACCACTAACTGTATTTCCCATTAGATGCTCTGTCCTGTATCAGTGTCATATCAAATGGTCTCTGTGGAAGGATGGAAAATGACAGCAGTCTACTGTGGTGGTTGGCCCCTACTAGAGCTATCTGTGTACCAAGCATCTCCCAGAATAAGGATCTGCCCTTCCTTGAAGGGACTGGCTGCTGGCTCACTTTCCAAGTGTTTGCAGGTTGGTTACCCCATAACCATATACATCACAGGTCCAAGGACCTCTTGCAGCTCAGCTCTCAAGGGACTATTGCTCAAAACACTGTGCTGCTAATGAATATGCTCCCCCATTTTGCCAGCATAGGCTTTTGGGCAGTGCCACTTTGGGGTTTCATGGCACAATCACATATCCACCCTGCAATCAGATACCTGGTCTGCACAGTCATGAGGGCTGTAGCCATAATGCTTTCAGTTGCCAAAAGGGCAGCATATACAGCCACCAATTTTTTTCTCCACCAAGGAGTAACAGACCTCAGATCCCTTCCACAATTGAGACCAGAAGCCCACAGGCTGCCACAGGTGCTTATAATGCTGTCATGGGCCCCAGCCAAAGCCCTCTGCAGTGGCACATACATCCAGCTTACAAGGTCAAGCAGGGTCAAACACATGTAGAACCTGGGTCACTTTAATGGTGTGCCTGGAGGAGTTAAAGGACACCGGGGCCCCTCCATCTTGTCCCAATGAACCCCTTTTCTGATCAATAAATACAAGTGCCTTAGCAATTGGGCTAAATGGGACACAAATGCCCTCCAATATCATAGGAGCAAGGAAAGTTAACAATTGCTCGACAGTAGTTTGAAGAGGGTAACCTTGAATTTTATTGATAACTACGTTGGGTGTAACCTTTGTCTTACCTAACCAAACAACCCCGAAGAACTTGATAGACAAGCCAGGCCCTTGCAGCTTCTTGTCATTGAATGCCCAACCACACATTTTTAGGTGGATTAGGAGAGTAGAAACAGGGCATTCTAAATATGCAAGAGAGTCATTAGTTAACATAATATCATCAGTGTAATGATACAGGCATAAATTTTTAGGTTGAGACTATTGTGACAAGTCTACTGCAACCAGTCCATGGCATAGCATGGGGCTATGCAACTACCCCTGGGGGAGGACTGTAAAAGTTTACTGCTGGCCCTCCCATGTGAAGGCAAATTGGTCTTGGTTCTCCAGGGCTATATTAGTGGAGAAAAAGCACCAGCAACATCAGCAACAAAATGATAACTTTCCAACTCCTGGCTGAGATGATCCATTAGGTCCGCTACTTATGAAGCCACTGCATACAAAGGGGGCACCATCTTGTTCAATTCTTGGTAATCTACCATCATTCACCAGGTGCCATCTGGTTTTCTTACTGGCCATACAGGGTAGTTGTGCAGACTACGGGTGGGAGCTACTAACCCCACCTTTTCCAGTTCCTGTATTGTCCCAGTTATTTCATCATGGCCCCCTTGCAGTTTGTATTTTTTGGTGTGCACAACTCACCTAAGAGGGGGCAGCTGCAAAGGAGTATGAGCAGCATGTCCCCGTACCATTGCCTTCACTACCCATACCCAGAAGCAATCTCCCCTGCAGTAGTATTCAACAACAGCCCTTGCAAAACACCCACCCCTAAGATATACTGAGGGATGGGCAGATGGCCTATGCTCAACAGAATGTCTATGGGTTTCACATGAATACTTTTTCCCTCATATGCACCAATGACTAGAGGGGCTCCAGCGAACATCTCTGGATTCCCATACACAAGGGAACATTCAGTGCCTTTATCAGCTAGGGCCAGAACTCTTTGCACATTAGTTGGGGACCAGTGGATTGCAAATCCACATGCAACCTCCAGTTCCTGACTATCTCCTGTAGATGGGTTCCTCAAAATGGAAGAGGAGCTCAACAGGGAGATCAGCATTCTGCTGCACTAAATAATCCTGGAGGCAGACCATTTGGGCATCAGACCTCATGGCCATCACATCACCCCTTTTTCCCTGTATTTTATTTTCAGTTGGGTGAACCATTGGTCTGCCTTCAACTGTTGCCAGAGCTCTAATAGATAAGCATTAGGCTTCCTACCAGTTTTATTTGTATCAATCCAGGCCAAAACCAGATCCACCCACATCTGTGTTTGCATCACCTTTAGGGGTCCATCTCTCTTGGCTGCCAGCGTCCTTTTGGCCACTGCCCAGATGCTGTTCTACATGTGCTTCATTTTGGCACTCTCTACCATCAAGGTGACCTCATTAATATGGTGGTCCACATAAGGTGCTAGAATCACCACAAGTGATCCAAACAAGGAAGAGGGAGCACTTTACAAAACATTGTCCCTCATACCTGTCCTAAATCTTTCATTTTCTAGACTTTGGGCATTCAAATTGAACATAGCATTCTGCATACCCAGCTCTCGCAACACTTACACCAACTCTGCATATGAGTGACATCTATTGACTATCCTTGGAATGTCTGCCACATTTGTCCATACTGTTCTGATAGCTACCATTTTGGAGTGAGTTCCTTGCCCATACCTAGAGCAATTCTGCAATTGCTGATGCAACGAGGGGTGCATAGTCAGAGAGGCTAATTTCTGCATCTCCTGGTTCATACACATTATACCATCCATTCCCAAATCCCATAGCCACAAATGCCAGGCAACTGGGGCTCACCAGTCTTCTGCCAGAATTGTTTGCCTAATTCTACAAACTCAGCCTGAGTGTATGGGTGATACATGGTGAACTCAGTCATCTGGGAAGCATTAGCAATCTGGTCCCCCTGGGCCATGGGCTGCTGGCATTTCATTTTCTGTGTCACTATAGGGCAGGCATGAAACTGCAGCTCTGTTTCCCTCTCTTCCCCTGAAGAGTCTATCACAGCAATGAAAAATTCTGACTGTGAATGTCACTGTTCCTCCTCCAGCAGCCACTTGGTTTCTTCCAAAGCTTGCACTTGTGCCTTCATCAGGTCCAACTTGGTTTGGAGCACCTGGACTCATGCTGTTTCTCAAAGAATCGCCTCTGTCTCTGCTTGCAATGCTGTAAAAAATAGCCACCCCACAGTCCCAGCTATGATATTAACACTCATTTTGTAGAAGGTCTCTCCCAGTGACTGGAGAGTCTTCTCCATACAAATGGGCTTTGCATCTACCTTAGGCCACCCCTGAAGAGGCGCCCACATGGACAGGAGACTTGCCACAAAGTACCACATACTAATGGCAGGCTACCCCTCAATCCCACCCTCCAGGGGTGCAATAGGTGCCATACCCATCTGCTGTAAATCCTACTGGCTATGCTGATTGTACTGCAAATGATCGAGGCCAGGGAGGTTCATACTGGATTTGGGTAGACCAAAGAAAATGTGAGGAGCTTCAGGCAGGTGAGACATAGCCTTTATTTCAGAAGCAAAGCAGTAACAAACATGACATTCAGGAGTCCCTCACCTGGAGATTCTCATTCCTTTATATATCCAGAACAAAGGTGGCAGGCTACCAAGAAAGGCTGAGCAATTTCATTTTCCCCACAAAGCCTTATCTAATACATTAATAATAAATAATAAATAAATAAATAAATATTTATTTATTCCCAGAAATGGGAAACAAATAAATGTGTTCCAAGTGAAAGAAAAGAGCAAAGCTTCAGAAAAAGAGCTAAATAAAATGAAGATAAGGAGTGTACCAGACACAGAGTTCAAAACTCTTGTTATAAAGATGCTTAAATGATTCAGAGAGAACTTCAGCAAAGAATAGAAAATTAAAAATAGAGATAAAAACATAAAAAGGAACCAGTGAGATATGAAGAATACAATAACTAAACTAAGAAATACATTAGAGGACATTAATCATAAATTGGATGAAGGAAAGTATCAAAAAATCAATTTAGAAGATCAGTAGAAAACATCTACTCAGGACCAAAAAAAAGTTTTTTTTTAAATGAGGATAGTTTGAGGAGCCTCTGGAACAATGTCAAGCACACCAATATTTGTATCATAGAGGTACCAGATGGAGAAGAGAAAGAACAAGGTCTTGAAAACCTATTTGAAGAAATAATAATGAAAATCTTCCTTAACCTGACAAAAGACATAGACCAAACCAGGAAGTCACAAAGAGGTTCAAACAAGTTTATCTCAAAGAAGCCCACACCAAAACACATCATAATTAAAATGCAAATGTTAAAGACAAAGAGAGAACCTTAAAAGCAGCAAGAGAAAAGCAATTAGTTACCTACAAGGGAGCTCCCATAGACTGTCAGCTGATTTCTCAACAGGAACTTTACAGGCCAGAAGAGATTGGCATGAAACATTGAAAATGATGGAAAGCAAGGGCCTACAACCAAGATTACTTTATTTAGCAAAGCAATCATTTAGATTTGAAGGACAGATAAAGAGCTTCCCAGACAAAAATGGTTAAAGGAGTTTATCACAACCAAACCAGTAATACAAGCAATGTTAAAGGGAAAAATAAAAGGAGGGGGGAAAGATTTTAAAAAAAAGAATAATAAAATGCAATAACTACATATTTATCAACAATTAATTTCAATATAAATGGATTAAATGCTCCAATCAAAAGATATAGGGTGGCTGAATGGAAAAAAACATATGCTGCCTATAAAAGACTCACTTCAGATCAAAAGATATATACAGACCAAGAGTAGAGGGATAGAAAAAGTTATTTCATGAAAACAAAAATTTAAAAATTGTCAGGGTAATACTTATACTAGTAATACTTATACTAGACAAAATAGACTTTAAAACAAAGGTTATAACAAGAGACAAAGAAGAACATGGTAAACCCACTTCTTGATATTTATCTGAATAAACCCCAAACACTACCTTAAAGAAACATGTGCATCCATATGTTCAGTGCAGCATTATTTACAACAGCCAAGATATGGAGGCAACGTGGGTGTTCATCAACAAATGAATAAATAAAGAAGAAGTAGTATATATGTACAATGAAATATTACTCAGCCATAAAAATAATGAAGTCTTGTCATGTGCAACAATGTGGCTGGACCCAGAGGGTATTGTGCTGAATGGAGTAAGTTAGAGAGAGAAAGACATACACCATATGATTTCACTTATATGTGGAATCCAAAGAATAAAATAAACAAACAAAACAGAATAAAGCTCTTAGATACAGAGAACATTCTGATGGTTGCAAAATGAGAGAAGTGCTGGGGGAATGATGAAGGGATTAAGAGATACAAATTGGTTATTACAGAATAGTCACAAGGATGTAAAATATATCATAGGAAATATAGTCAATAATATTTTAATAAGTATGTATACTGTGAGATGGGTACTAGATTTATCAGGGTGATCACCTCATAAATTATATAAATGTCTAATCCCTATGCTGCACACCTGAAACTAACATAATATTGTATGTCAAATGTAACTGAAAGATAAAAAGGTTATTTAAAGAAAAAAAAAGCAATCAATATATTTACCTAGAGCAGGAAGGTGGCAAAATGTATGGATAGATAATAGATGGACAGATGGATGGATATGTGGATACATACACAGAAGAAAAGAGCACTTAGAAAGAAAGTAACAAGTTGGTTTTAGCACTGCCTTCCTAAGGTTTTCACTTTGTGTAATTTTCCTCTACTTGCAATTCTGCCTTGGTATGTCAGCAGTTTTGACAACTGTCAAAGGATCACAATAGCAAAACAAGATGAAAGGTACCTGTGGTAAATGTTGGTGCTACCCTTATCCCTTAATGACTAACACACACAGATGCCAACTTTTGTGGGTATTGACTGATTACTCACAATTGTGCCCTTCTCTGAAGATTTGCCCTCAACCAAATGGGAAATACCTAGATCTGCCAAAAACTCCTTCATTTTAGGGGCTGACCTCAACCAATCACTAGCTAGCCAAGGATGAACTAACACAAGAGTACAAAAACCAGTCCCATGCCTCAAAGTGGGACCAACTTTATGATGCAAGTTAGGCTTAAAATCTTCCCCCTGGGATAGGGTGGAAGCTATTCTCTAGCTGAGAACCTTTCTTAACTTTCTCCCCTGCCCTATCCTGCCTCCTTCAGTTTCCCCTTCTTGCCAACAAATTAACTAACACAGGAATCCATATCACAGGCTTTGCTTCTAAGGAACCTGACCTAAGACAGCATGTCACCACGGACGTTACTTTCCTTGTCTGTTTTCTAGATTTCCTGAGGACTCTAGGATACCCTCACTCTGGGGATATAGTGTTCTCCTGTGTTCTCACAAACCTTCAATGTTTACTGTAGAATCTGAGCAATCTTCTCTGCTCCCCTCTCTTCTTTCTATAATTCTCTGTACCAAAGAAAACTGAGGTTCCCCATAATGATGTCACATAAAACTTCCCAATGTCTCTCTAAACACTAGGGAAGGAAAGAGTAGGGCATATTTCCAGACTCCAGGCTTTTGACATCATCCAGGTGGAGAGGAAATCATCATTCATAAAGCCCACTTATGTTCTCAATAACACATAACTTTTGCCTCTGGCCTGGTCCTCATTCTCCTTGCCACCCCTAACACTATATATTTTGGGCTAAAGTCATCAATGTCACAGCTTACTTTATTTTTACCCAGAACTTATAGCTCAACTCACTCTACTTCTTGCCCACTCTGAATAATGTTGGTCCTTACACTTCAAAGAAGCTTCCTATAATCTAAAACTTTCCTTGCCTCAGCTTGAGAAGTCACCATTTACTCTCTATAAACATCATTGTACCTTATTTTAAATAAGTGAAAATAATGGTAGTAGCAGTGCATGAAATGTCAAGAATTGGCTTGAATAGGGGAAGTGAGGGTCCACTGGTAATTCAGGACTGTCTTTCTCAAATTCTAATATGTGGAACAATCACCTTGATATCTTGTAAAATGCAGGTTCTGAGGTGGGGCCTGAGAGTCTGCATTTTTCACAGCTCCCAGGTGATGCTGATGCATCTGGTCCATGAACCACACTTATATTCAAAAGGGCTTAGCAAGTTATTTTGTGAAGAGGAGGTAAACACCTGTTATTAATCACTGCTGCTAAACAGGAGGCTGCAGGACCCAAAGAGGCCTGCAAGTAAAAATAAAATTTTGCTCTGCCAATTGTTCAGAAACACATGTAGAACTTTTCCCCATGGAATGGAATTTGGTGTTGGCAGAACCTTCTAGGGCTTTGATTACTGTTAGAGTAAAGCATCCCCCTCAGAGAAAAGCCTGTGTTTGTGAAGCTTGAGCATATCTTTGGGTCATCTTCCAGGGGCAGGCTCTGGCAGAAACATCATCTGGAAGTTAATACCTCCAGAAGAGAGTGAAGACTCTACTGTGTTGAGTTGTTTCTGATGGGTCCAAATGCATCTGGGTTCCACAAGCCCTGTGAAGGACAGTTGACAGCTGGTGCTGAAGTCACAGCCCAGGAAACAGATTCTGTATGAGCTGGGCCAGCCAACCTTTGAGGTGTTCCCAGCCTTTCCCTCTGCAGACATCCACCTGAAGTCATTCTTCCAATATTGTCCCCAACTTTGCCTTATCCTCTGTCTAAAACTTTGCCCAGAGAAACTCTATCCTGCAAATAATAAAAGTTTTCACCTAATAACATTCATGCTGATTGTGATGCTTTGTGTATAACAACTCATTTGATCTCCCCAACTAACCTATGAGGCACTATGATGGTTTTAAAACTGGAATACCCCCCAATTTTTTTACACTTCTTTTATCAAGAGGTAGAGTCTATGATCCCTCTCCTTGAATCTCGGTGGGCTTCTGACTATTTCAATCAATAGAACATAGCAGAAGTAATACCATATGACTTACTAAATTATGAAAAACCATGTAGCTTCTGCTTGTTTCTCATAAGACACTTACTTCCAGGTGCTCCCTCTTGAAACCCAGTTTCCAGGTTTTGAGAAGTCTAAGCAACATGGAGAGGAAACATGTAAGTCTTCTGGTAAACAATTCCATCCTTCAGCTATCCCAACCCAGGAGTCAAGCATGTGAGTGAAGAACTTTCTAGATGATTCCAGCCTCCAGGCTCTCAAGTCACCACAGCATTTTACATTGTTCCTGCTGGGACCCTAGGCATCATGGAATGGAGATAAAGTGTTTCCACCATGCCCTGTTTAAATTCCTGACCCCAAAAAAAATGAGTGATCATAATAAAATGGTGGTTATTTTTTATACCACTAAGTTTGGAGTAGTTTAACTGAAACAAATAAGTACAATTGGTATATCAATTTTATACATAAAAAAAAACTAAGGCACAGGAATTTTAAGTGACTTTCCCAAGGTCAAACAGCAGTTGTGACTTGAACCTTGTCAATCTGGCATCTGTCTGTATTCTTAAATTCAATAGTATTCTGAAAAGAATGACCAACTTGCCCCCATGATTCTTTGTCTATCTTCCCCTAACTATCCAACTACAATCTTTGTCAAAGAACCCACCTGACAACGATCTGGTCCTGTTCTTGGGTCCATCTCCAAAGCCTGAGTTAAAAAAACAGAGTCTCATTCAAATTCAGGCTTCTAGGCTGGGAATAGGAGTATTTCCAAGGTCCTTAGATCTCCCCACCCTCTCACTTGGATTTCAAGCCTCTTCCCCGCTCCACTCTTCAAAGGCTGGCTCCACAGGGAAGGCCTTAAAGCCAGATGCAGGGCTTCTAGTGCGGCATACTGGGTAGCAGGGAATTGTTGCCTTCTGATGTTTACTGGGCAACATGAGATACCCAGTTTCTTCTTGCTGCATACTGACAACAGGGCATTTTTTTATAGGCTTTCTTACTCTTCTCCCTCATCTTAGACTACTCATTACTGACTCTGTAGATACCCAGAACCCTATAATTTAATATTGTTTAGGGTGTTTTATCCTCTGGGGGTCACATGACAAAAATAAGAGGTTTGCTTAGGAATGAGGTGGACTCAAAGGAGCTAGGGTGGGAGATGGAAGGAACCTTGAAATCTGAGAAGACAGGACTCTAGAATGGGAGATAGCCAATGAGAAAGAGCAGACTTCTTATTAGCTCTAAGCTTTGTGAAGCCCAAGGCTTTCAGGGATATCCAATCTTTTGGCTTCCCTTGGCCACATTGGAAGAAAATAAATTGTCTTGGGTAACACAGAATATACACTAATACTAATGATAGCTGACAAGTTTAAAAAAAAAAAGGTCTCAAAAATAATCTCATGTTATAAGAAAGCTTACAAATTTGTGTTGGAACACATTCAAAGCCATACTGGGCTGCATGTGGTCCATGGGCCACAAGTTGGACAAGCTTGGAAATGACATGGTGTCAGTCCCCAGAGGGTTAAAGCCAGGCCCGCCACCCAGGCTTGACCTTGGTATAATCAGTCCCTGTCTGGGGCTGAGGAATTCCTGGGACTGACAGCTACTGCGCATGTACCGCCTTATGTGACCATGAAAACCTAAACAGTTGCTACTGGGTAGATGCGGCATGATGCCACTTTTGTTTGAATACGTATATATAGTGCCAGGTACGCAATAAAGTAGCTTGCTTGCTGGTGTGTTTATGGTCCCCCAGTGTCGGCTCCGCGTGTGTTTTTTCAATTGGGTGTACCACTGCCGAAACCTGCCCTGTCTGGAAACCTTGGCAATGACACATGGGGTCCCTCTTTTTATAAAAATATAAAATTACAAATACAATATTAGATTGGAAAGTAAATATTTATTTAAAATGAGAAAAAAAGTCACAGTAAATTTAAAACTTTAAAAAGCCATTATGTACCACAATATCATAAAATAAAAATAACACTTTTTTCTTCTTTGCTTTTTTTTTGCCTTTTATTTATTTTTTTAAATTTATTTTTATTGTTAGACTTATTGGGGTGACATCTGTTAGCAAGGATTACATAGGTTTCAGGCATACAATTCTAGAGTGGATTGTCAACTTGTATAATAAGTTCACCACCTAATGTAACTTCTCTTTCCATCAATATATATTTAGCTCCCCCTCACTTCTTTCCCACGCCTTCCCTCTTCTCCCCTCCCATCCCTACTCCTCCCCAAATAAACATTAAACTATTTGTTGTATCCATGAGTTATTTGTTTGTTTGTTCATTTCTTTTTTCTTTGTTGCTTTCAGTTTTATATTCTGCATATGAGAAGTCATACAGTTTTTTGTTTTTTCTGTCTGGCTTATTTTGCTAAGCATGATGATTTCCAGGTCCATCCATTTTGTCACAAATGGTGGTATTTCATCTTTTCTTATAGCTGAGTAATACTCCATTGTGTATATGTACCACAGCTTCTTTATCCAGTCATCTGTCGCAAGGCACTTTGGTTGTTTCCATGTTTTGGCCACTGTGAACAGTGCTGCAATGAACATTGGGGTACATAAGTCTTTTTGGACAAAGGTTTTCAAGTTTTTTGGGTAGATCTCCAGAAGGGGGATTTATGGGTCATATGGTAACTCCATTCCCAATTTTCTGAGGAACCTCCACACCATCTTTTTAATTAATGACTTGACATCACTAGTCTATTTGCTTACATTTTTTTTTTGCTTTATACCTGTATCAGTTATCCATTACTCACAAAAAAACCCTAAAACTTAGTGGTTTAAAAGAACAGTGATTTTTATTTTCCATGATTCAGAGCATTGAGTGAGTGGGTTCTCCTGCCAGTCTTATCTGGGCTGACTCTTGCATTTGAAAATAGATGGTGACTAGAAAGTCTGGAGAGTCCCATATAACTTAGATAAAATTCATGGATGCCTCCTCGTTTACCTATAAAAAGGCTAAACACAGATGTTCCATATCTCCATGTTTTGTCTCATAAATTATTAGCTGAACTGCCTTTCTCCACTGATCAGTGAGAACCAAATATTTGTTAGCTAAACTTTGGTTAAGCTTCTATCCTTCCTCCAAGCTTCTGAATTTTCACCTACCCTCAGCCTGAGCCAGCATACAGCTCCCTCTAATTGTAGGCTGGTTTCTAAATAGAATATTCTCTGATCTACCATCTGTTCAAGCTGCCCTTCATCCCTCTTCTCCACACACAGCTCTTTCTGGCATTTTTTTTACTCTTCTTTATAAAAGAAATCCCTTTTTCCCTAGCCCTTGAGAGGCCTACAGATCTATGGACAAAGCATTCTCTATTGCAGTAGTCCTTTTGCTTTACCAGCAATAATCTTTCTGAGTAAAATCTCACCTTGCCAAGTTTAGAATTTTTATTTAACAGAAGTCACTGAGAAACACATAATTATAGCCCACTAAACCCAAATTAAATATGTGCCAAAATGAATCTGTTTCATTGAATCTCTAACATTACTTGTGACAAAGATTCTTTTCTTTAATATATTCTACTATGTTTTTCCCTGGACTTCTCAACTAGGCCTTGATTTTTGGTCCTCTGTATTTGCCTTTGCATTTTTCAATTTTAGCAAGAATCCTTCTAAGTCATTTTAACTAGAATTCTTCATCCCCCATATCTGATTACTGTAAATATTGGATTGGGTTTCTCATTCTCCACCATTCCCCAAGTGATATCTTATCACCCTGGTCTATTTTCAGAAAGAATTCTCTTAAGTCAGTTTATCCAGAATCTCCTTTACACTTAACATTTTCTCTTAGTAATTTTCCACCCTCCAACACATTTCCTCTATGCTCCTTCACTATAAACTCCCACCTGACTATGCTGTATTCAGAACTGAACTCAGTTCTATACTTGAAGGGAACAAGTGAGCCAAAGGCCATGGCAGGGTGAAAAAGCAGGTTTTAGCAAGGTGGCTTGCATGTTTAAGATTCCAATAGGCACAAGTGTTGCAAGGCTGCTTGGCCTCTAGAAACAACCAAGAACATGACTCTTGGCTCACTCTCTCAAGGAAGGCAAAAGGACATTTTGTGTGTCAAGATAAACCACAAGGACACAGTCAAGCTGCAGACATTTGTCTGCTGACACTGTAAAGCCTGGGTTGGGGATACGGTACAGATTGCCCTGTTCCTGCACTTTTGACCTTCCATGTTACTTGCCCTATAAAATAAACATGTGGCTGTCAGACTGGGTCTCTGTGTCTCCATTCAAGCTCAGAGGATGACGTGGTCCCAGCTTTGCTTTCTATCGTGTCTGTGTCTGTGTGTGTTTCTTAATTCCCCATCACCTCCCCTCAGGATCCCTTTTCCCCATGCAGATCACAGCAAGTGGCAACCAAACAGGGACCGGAGTACAGAGGAATGCTAAACATCAAGACAAGGGAATGCTTCTGGAGGGTGTATGCAAAGAAAAAGAAAAGAAAAGAAGGTGAGCAGGAGCACAGTCTTAGAGCTGAGTGTAAAAAACAGGACATTCAGGATCCAAGGAAAGGGATCTCTATGTAGATATGGTAAAATGTGTGTTGCAAGCTAAAAGCAATAATGTTAGAAGGCATTAGCTTGTAGAATTCTTGCTTTTGTCCAAAATATTTGTCCTTGGTTCCCTGAGGAGTGAACTATAAATTTAGAAACATAGGAAAAATTTGGTACAGAACTCCACGAATTGTATCATAGAGGGGTTCATTGGTGGTCTAATGGCTAGGATTCAGCCATTAGACCACCAATGAACTCTTACTGCCACAGCCCAGCTCGCTCAGTCAGTAGATCATGGAACTCTTAATCCCATGCTCATGAATTTAAGCCCTTAACTTCAGCATTATAACCTGTTAAGAACTAATTTTCCAGATTTTTATATTATTCATTATATGGATGATATTCTCTGTGCTGCATCCTCTGTCAAACAGCTATCAGCATGTTTTAAATTACTTAAAGAGCAACTTGATTTGGCTGGACTCCATTGCTCTTAATAAAATTCAGCACAATTCCAATCCACTATTTGGAAACATTGTGAACTGTCAGTCTATTCAACCTCAAAAGGTTCAGATAAGAGATCAATTAATACTTTAAATGATTTACAAATATTGCTAGGAGATATTAATTGGTTATGTCCTACTTTAGGCATTCCCACTTATGCTTTCAGTAATTTATTTAGTCTCTTGTGGGGCTCCCCTCAATTGGATAGCCCACACACCCTAACTCCTCAGGCTAACAAAGAGTTGAAATTGGTAGAACACAAAATATAAAAGGCTCAAATTCATTGTATAGATCCTTCTTTGCCTCTGAAAATTTTAATTTTTCCTACTCCACATTCACCCATGGTGGTAATTGTTCAACAAAATGATGTGATAAAATGACTTTTGCTGTTTAACAACTTTGTTAAGTCACTCCCGAGGTATGTAGAGTTAATCTCAAAACTCCCATCACAAGCTCATACCAGGGTGCTTCATTTAAATGTACAGGAATGTAATGAAATTGTGGTTCCCTTTAAAAAACAACAACAACAAATAACACATTTAAACATTCATTCTGAGTCTTGGCAGATTGCTATTAGTATTTTCTTTAGAAAAATTGATTATCCAAAAGACAAGTCATTCCAGTTTCTCTTGAAAATTCATTGGATTTTACCTAAAAAGCTCAGACAGGTTCCTTTTCCCCAGGACATTACAGTTTATACAGATGGATCAAATAATGGTAAAGCAGCAATTGTTAATAAAAAAAATGTTATTCAACTTATTCAAACAAACTATATTTCAGCACAAAAAGTTAAATTGGTACTAATTTTAATTGCCTTAAAAACATTTCCTGATCCTTTAAATGTTGTTTCTGACTCTGCTTATGTTGTTGATACAGTACAAAATATTAAAAATATTATTTCTAATAATTCTAATCAATTATCTCTCCAGATTTTATCTACCCAGTGCCTGTTTGAACCAGCTGGGGTGTCATTAAAAACCCTCTATAAGTCCTTTGGCTTGTGGGAATCTCAGGGGCTGCCTGGGACTGGGAAAGATCTTAGTGCAAGGTTAGCCTCTGGAAGCAGCTGCTGAGTGATTTTGCTTGCCAGAGTGAAATTGCACTAACATTTTCCTCCTCACAAATGCTTGGGATCACTTGGGATAAACTAAAAGTTTCCTTTGTTGTCTTGTGCATGTGTAGATTTTTGTTTTGTATAAATTGTGGTCTTTTAGGGTTAATAGCCTGGTGACTGCAGTCAAATCCAGATGTAATGGCCAAAAGCAGGTGTAATTTACATGTCCTGGATGGGCGTATTAGACCAAACATCCAGAGATAGTATCTGTTTTGTGTCTGTGCTTCTATGTATGTGCTTATATATCGAAATTTCTTCATGTGTATGTATATGCAGCCATTTTTAATTCTAAGATCAACAATGAAATTTAAAATTTTAGTCCCAGCTGATGGTTCAAGCTTGGGGTATGCTGGATGTCATTTCCAAACTGTTAGTAAAGTTGAATATACTTATTATAAGTCTGCACAATAAGCTGAACTTTGGGCTGTCCTTATGGTTCTTCATGACTATCCTGATCAGGCTCTTAATATCTATAGTGAGAGCAGCTCTGTTGTACACACTGTAAAGTTGAGTTAGATTATGACTATAGGGCATACTAATAGTAAACAATTGTTTCATTTTTTTGTTCAATTACAACAATTTGTCAGGTTGTGATCACAGCCCTGTTTCATTGCTCATTTATGAGCACATACTAACTTGCCCAGTGCTTTGACAGAGGAACTGTTACTTCTGACTTACTTGTATCTAACTTTACTTTATGAGGCTTGTCAAGCACATGCAACCCATCATCAAAATGCAGCTTCCCTTCATAAAGAATTCAAAATTACAAGGGAACAGGCACAACAAATTGTAAAATCTTGTCCCTGGTACCTTACCTGTAAATCCTTGGGTACTCGAACCTAATTAAATTTGGCAAATGGATGTTACAAATGTCCCCAAATTTGGGCATTCACCTTAAAACTGGTATTCCTTATAATCCCCAAGTTCAGGGTATTGTTAAAAGAGCCCATAAAACTTTAAAAATACAATTACAAAAAATAAAAGGGGGAACTATAGGGTATTGCCCTACTCCTCAGAATTATTTAAGCCATTCCCTTTTTGTTATAAATTTTTTGGATTGTGATGAACAGGGGGTTTCTCCTGTGAACAGACATTTTCAACAGGCTTCCCCTTAGCAAAGAGGCAAAGTATTGTGGACAGATCTGGCTACAGGCCATTGGGCCAGATCCAATATAAATGTGGGGCAGATGGTTGTTTGTATCTTTCCAGAAGGAGATCTGCAGCCTATGTCGGTGCCTGAATGACTTGTGAAGCCCTATGGACCCAGAGGAGCTTGTTCTATCCCTCCAGAAGATGAGAGTCATGGAGCCTGTCACAGTTCTGAAGGGCGAGCCTCTGAAACTGACCATATCGGTTCCAGAGAACAAAGCCTTCCCAAGGGCACAATATGATCATGTGGTGGCTACCAGAATGAGCCAGGTCCCAACCTGGAGTAAACTATAAAGGCTCACCCAGGAGGGGCAAAATCTTATACAAGACAGAGGGATGAATGTAACCCCTGAAACTTTATTTTTAGCCATGCTTGTAATTGTTAGCTCATAGTTGACTGCTGAATCCTCCAATCCCAAATCTGAGTCCTTCAATTAAACATGCACTATCTCACTTAAAAGACAAAAAAGGGGGAGATGTAGGGAGCACGTGAGCTGAAAGCCATGGCAAGGTGAAAAAGCAGGCTTTAGCAAGGCAGCTTATTTGTTTAAGATTCCAGTAGGCACAAGTGCTGCAAGGCTGCTTGGCCTCTAGAAACAACCAAGAACATAACTCTTCGCTCATTCTCTCAAGGAAAGGAAAAGGACATTTAGTGCATCAAGATTAACTACAAGGACACAGGCAAACCGCAGACTTTTGTCTGCTGACACTGTAAAGGCCTGGGTTGGGGATACGGTACAGATTGCCCTGTTTCTGAATTTTTGACCTTCACTGATTACTTGCCCTATAAAATAAACATGTGGCTGTCAGACTGGGCCTCTGTGTCTCCATCCGAGCTCAGAGGAAGACGTGGTCTCAGCTTTGCTTTCTATCATGTCTGTGTGTGTGTTCCTTAATTCCCTGTCTCCTCCCCTCAGGTTCCCTTTTCTCCACACACGTTGCAGCATATACTGACATCTCTTTTCCCCACTGTAATAGTCCTGAATGAAATCTGCTTTTACTACTTTAAATAGTGTCTAGCTCTGGTTGTTTTTAACTCTTGCTGTATGCTACTCCAAAGTTACTGGACACGAAAGGAAATGGAACAGAGAAAAGTCAGAATGTAAAGGGACAATGATCATAACCAATTCAAAATTTAAAACCCTATGTATTTCTTAAAAACCATGAGTTTGGAGGCAGTGAGGATCCAGAGTATTGTAAAGCCTAAAGCTTATACATTTGGAGGCCCTCTTTAAGAAATAGGGTGAGGAGAGGATTAAGGCAATGACGTGAGAAGACATCCCTAAAGCCTCTCCTGGAAATTACAAACTGAACAGCCAAAATCCAACAAGGTGACACAGCCACAGCTGAGAGATCCACCCACCACAAGAGTAGATCTAAAGGTCAGAGAAGGTAAGGTGAATGGAAGAAAAGGAGAGGAATCAGTGTGGAAAAGGGACTGCAAAAGCTCGGGATTAGCAGAAGGACAGAAGAGAGGGCTGGGAGAAACAAGCTGAAGAGCAGCACAATCCTGGGGGTGTGGAGGAGTAGACAGTGGAAGCTATGTGAGGGGACAACATAAAGGCATGCCAATCCCCTGGCTCTGGTACACTTCTGATGGAGGGACAATCTTCCACTGTAGTGCCCATACCTCTAGCTCTGGTGCACTCCTGATGGAGGGTCAAGCTTGCTTAGGGGCGTGCAGCCACCTGAGCTTCCATGCACTCCTGATCAAAGGCCAGGTTTGTATTGCAGTGTGCACTAGGCACAGCTGGGCACTCCCCTGATGGAGGAGCAGACTTATGCTACAGGGTGTGCCTGTCCTGGCCCTGAATGCTCCTGATGGACAGACAGACCTGTTTCAGAGCTGAGCCAGCACCAAGGGTAACAAGCAGCCTTAGGACAAAAAGCAGTGATGAACTGCACTGCCCCCACCGCTATGCAGAGACTGTGAAAACAGAGCCTGTTTGCTTCAGCACATTCTCCCCAAAACAGGAGAAATCATAGAACACCATCAGGTTAAAAAAACAGACACTGAGAAAAAAAACAAAGAAGAAACTGAGACTCTGAGCAACAACAACAACAACAAACAAACAAACAAAAACAGAAAACAAAATGACCATAGAAAATCTTTATATATCAATCATCAACCTAAATGTAAATAGCCTGAACTCACCAATATAAAGGCATGGAGTAGCTGACTGGATTAAAAAACAAACCCACCTACATGCCTTTTCCAAGAGAAACACTTCAGCCATAAGAAAAAACACAGACTCGGAGAGAAAAGACGGAAAACAATACTCTAAGCAAATGGCATCCAGAGAAAAGCAGGAGCAGCCATACTTATATCTGATGAAACAGACTTCAGGATAAAAAAGGTAATGAGAGACAAAGATGTGCATTTCATGATGAAAAAGAGGACAATAAAACAAAAAGACATGACACTCATTAATATATATACCCTCAATCAGGAAGCACTAAAATTTACAAATCAACTACTAACAGATATAAAAGGAGAAACTGACAATAACACAATTATGGGACCTAAACACCCCCTTGACAGCCAGGGACAGATCATTCAAACATAAAATAAATAAGGAAATATCACCTTTACATAATACCTTACAGTAATTGGATATAATTGAAATTTACAGGACATTTCATCCTAAAACACAAAACTATATATTCTATTCTACCGCATATGAAACATTATCATAAATAGACCATGTGCAGGGACACAAAACTGCCCCAGCAAATTCAAGAAGATTGAAATCATACCAAGTGTATTCTAGGACCACAAATCTTTGAAATTAGAGATTCACTGCAAAAAGAAGGCAGGAAAAAAACACATATATGTGAAAACTAAATAACATGCTACCAAAAAATGACTGCATTAAAGAAAAAAATAAAAGAATAGATTAAGAAATACAAAGAAATAATGACAATGAAAATACAACATACCAAAATTATTAGAATACAGCAAAAGTAGTAATAAGAGGGAAATTCATATCATTAGAGGCCTATCTCAAGAAATAAGAAATATCACAAATAAACAACTTAACATCTGATCTTGAAGAACTAGAAGAGAAAGAACAAAAACATCCCAAAGTCAGCAGAAGGAAGGAAATGGTAAAAATTAGAGCAAAACTAAATGAAACTGAGAACAAAAAGAAAAGAAAAGAAAAGAAAGAAAAGAAAAATTAATTCAACAAAGAGCTGGTTCTTTGACAAAAATCAGTAAAATTGACAAACCCCTGTCTAGATTCACCAAGGGACAATAAGAAAAGAGACAAATAACCAAAATTTAACACAATGGAATATTACTCAGCTTTAAGAAAAGATGAAATATTGCCATTTGCAACAAAATGGATGGACCTGGAGATCATCATGCTTAGTGAAATAAGCCAGACAGAAAAAACAAAGAACTGCATGACTTCACTCATATGCGGAATATACAAATGAAAGCAAAGAAAAAAGAAATGAACAAACAAATAACCCATGGACACAATCAATAGTTTAATGTTTATTTGGGGACGAGTGGGTTAGGGAGGGGAGAAAGGGGAGGGGGTGGGAGAGGGAGGGGAAGCTAAATATAAGGTGATGGAAAGAGAAGTCACATTAGGTGGTGAACTTATTATACATCAAGTTGACAATGCACTGTAGAATTGTATGCCTGAAACCTATGTAATCCTTGCTAACAGATGTCACCCCAATAAGTCTAACAATAAAAATGAATTTAAAAAAATGTAAAAAAAAAAAAAATAAATAAATTTATTCTGAGGCTTTACAATAATAATAATATAGGAGTTACAACACACATTAAAAAAATAAATAAATAAAATGAAAGGGGAGAAATTACAACTAATACCACAGAAATACAAAGGATTATATGAAAATGCAATGAAGGACTCTATGCTACCAAATTTAACGAACTATACAAAATAAAATAGTTTCTAGAAACACAGAGTCTATCTAGACTGAACCAATAAGAACTGGGATAATCTAAATGGACCAATTAACAACAAGGAAATTGAAGCAATTATCCAAATCTTCCCAAAGACAAAAGCCCAGAACCAGATGGCCTCACCATTAATTTTATCAAGCATTCAAAGAGAAATTAATGCTTATTCTCCTCAAACTCTTCCAAAAAATTGAAGAAGAGGCAATGCTACCCAATTCATTTTACGAAGCCAACATTACCCTAATATCAACAACTGATAAGGATAACACAAAAGAATTACAGACCAATATCTCCAAAGAACACAGATGCAAAAATTTTAAACAATATACTACCAAATATAATACAGCAATACATGAAAAATAATACACCATGATCAAGTGAGATACATCCCAGAGGCACAAGTATGGTTCAACATACACAAATCAATCAATGTGATATGCCACATAAGCAAACTAAAAGATAAAAACCATATGATTATATCAATTGATGCAGAAAAAGCATTTGACAAGATCCAACATCCATTAATGATCAAAACACTAAATAAAATGGGTATAGGAGGAAAGTACCTCAACATAATAAAGGCCACATATGACAAGTCCTCAGTTAATATCATACAGAACAGGGTAAAACTGAAGCATATTCTCCTAAAACCAGAAAAAATACAGGGGTGCCCCCTGTCACCACTGCTATTAAATATGCTACTGGAATTTCCAACCAGAGCAATCAGGAAAGGGAAACAAATAGAAGGCATTCAAATTGGGAGAAAAAGAGTTAAACTGTCACTATTTGCAGATGACATGATCTTTTATATAGAAAGTTCTAAAGACTCCACCAGAAAACTATTAGAAACAATAACCGAATGCAGTAAAGTCACAGGATACCAAATCCATGTACAAAAACTCAATTTTATTACTGTATACCAACACTGAAACTTCAGGGGAAAAAAATGAGAAAAAATACCTTTTGTGATTGCAACAAAAAAACATAATATACTGAGGAATAAACTTAACAAAGAATGTGAAGAACTTATACACTGAAAACTATAAGATACTACTAAAAGAAATTGAAGACAAAAAGAAATGGAAAGATATTCCATATTCATGAGTTAAAAGAATCAACATAGTTAAAATGGTCATATTATCCAAAGCAATATACAGATTTAACACAATTCCAATCAAAATTCTACAGACTTTTTTTTCAAGAAATAGATTAAAAAAAACTCTTCAGATTCCAAAATTGCCAAAGCAATTTTACAAAAAAAATAATAAGGCTGGAGGCATCACACTCCCTGACTTCAATTTATACTACAGTGTCAATAATCAAAACAGGTTAGTTTTGGTAAGAAAACAGACACTCAGATTAATGGAAAAGAATTCAAATCCCAGAAGTAAACCCACAAATACATGGACAGATAGTTTTTGACAAAGAGGCAAAAAATATACAATGGGAAAAATAAAGCTTCTTCAGTAAAATAGTACTGGGAAAATTGGAAAACCAAATGCAAAAGAGTGAATCTGAACTGCTGTCACCATATACCAAAATTAACTGAAAATGGATTAAAGATATCCAAATAAGACTGGAAACAATAAACTGTATACATGAAAACATTGGAACTAAACTTAGGGACTTTGGTTCAGGGAGGACTTCATGAATCTGACTTCAAAGGCCAGGGAAGTAAAAGTAAAAATAAATGAATGCGTCTATATCAAGCTAAAAAGCTTCTGCACAGCAAAAGAAACCATCAACAAAGCAAAGAGAAAGCGAACTGGATGAGAGAAAATTAGCCTTTGATAAGGGGCTAATATTTTAGATATATGAAGAACTTCTACAAATCAACAATAAAAGAACCAACAACAATCCAATTTAAAAATGGGCAGTGGACCTGAACAGACACTTCTCCCAGAAGGACACACAAATAGTCAACAGATAGATGAAAAAAGGCTCAACTGCACTAGCTATTAGAAAAGTGCAAGTCAAAACCACAATGAGATACCACCTCACACCTGTTAGAATAGCTATTATCAATAAGGCAAGGAAAAATATAGATTGGAGAGGGTGTGGAGAAAAAGGAACCCTTATATACTTCTGGTGGGAATGCAAAATGGTATAACCACTATGGAAGACAGTATGGAGGTTCCTCAAAAAATTAAGAATAGAGTTACCATAAGACCTGTCAATCCCACTTCTGGTTATCTATCCAAACAATTTAAAAACCTTAATCCGCAAAGATATATGCACCCCAATGTTCATCGTAGCACTATTCACAGTGGCCAAATCATGGAAACAGCCAAAGAATCCTTTGATAGGTGACTGGCTAAAGAAGCTGTGGTACATATACAAAATGGAATACTATTGTTATAAAAAAAAAAGATGAAATAGGGCCATTTATTAAAACATGGATAAACTTTGAGAACATCATACTAAGTGAAATAAACCAGACAGAAAAAACAAACCACCAAAAAAACAAGAACCATATGATTTCACTCACTTGTGGAACACAAAGCTGAAAGCAACGAAGAAAAAAAAACTCATGGACACAGTCAATAATTAAGTAGTTACCTGAGGGTAAGTGGGAATGGGGGTGGGGGAGAAGGGACAGAGACACAAATATATGTTGATAAAAAAAGAACTGGGTATTATCTAAAAAAATACCAACCGAGAGAAGACAAGATGGCGACTGGAGAGGAGGTCCCTAAAGCCTCTCCCAGAAAACACAATTGAATGGCCGTCCAAGAGCCAAGAAAGAAGACCCTGAGTGACAAAACGGCTGTTGAGAAATCCACAAATCGCAAGAAGGGGCCGAGTTGGGGAGAGGGTTGGAAACAGAGACTGCAACAGGATCCTAGCGGCGCAGTTCGGGGGAGGGGAGAGGCCACGCGGGAGCCGGGCTTTGGAACTTTAGAATGGTAGAAGGGCTGAGCGAGGACTCTGAACTGCAAAGATGACACCCCAGCTCTAAGCACCCTGGAGACCTACACAGGGCTGCAGTTCCTGTTCCCAGCCTGCTGCAAAGGCGACCCTGTTGTCTCAGGCCAGGCCCACAGCTTTGGACTTATGGAGCGTGCACTTCCTCATGCACACCAGGGTTCTGAAAGCAGTGTGAGCCTCTAGACAGCCAGGTGCTGAATCGGGGCTGGGAAGACAGACTGATTTGATAGCATTCACCCGAGCCAGCAGAAACAAGCCTTGAAACAGCTTCCCCAGCAAAGGGAAAAAGGCAGAACCGCCTTTGGAATGTCTGTTGTTGGCCTCTCCCCAGGATATATGTGCATAGCATCCAAACGCAGTAGGAGATCAGAAACAAGAAACAAACAGCCCCCTCTACCCCAAAACTTGACCCCCAGTGCCACCTAGTGTCTGCCCTACAGCAAGACACCACAAAAGCAATAATCTGGGCAGTGAACATAAAGCCCTCATGTCAAAGAGGAAGAACCCAGCAGGCAGCATGAATTCCCTAAAAACTAAAATTCCTCAGAAAAATCATGAAATTTACCCAGAAGACAGCTTGTTACAACTGGAAGGGTCTCATTTAAGTGACAGAATTTAAAGCAGCCATTCTAAAGGCTGTGAGAGAAATGAAAACCTATTGGGAGAACACCATAGCTGAGATAAATAACATAAAAAAGGATATAAACGACATAAAAAAGGAACTCTGTGAACAAAAAGAACAATTTAACAAAGACATTCAAAACATATGAAAGATTGAGACAGAAATACAAGAAATTAATAATACCATAAAAGAAGTGAGAAATGAAATAACTGCCATAGGAAACAGGACCAACCAGATGGAGGAAAGAATTACTGGTATTGAAGATCAGAACATGGAAACAGCCCAGAAAGAGGAAGAGAGGGAATATAGAACTAAAAGGATTGAAAGAACTCTGCAAGAACAATTCGACCCCATGAGACAAAACAACCTCAGGGTAATAGGAATAGAAGAGGGGGCAGAGCAATCTACAGAGAGCATACTCAAACAAATCGTAGATGAGAACTTTCCAAACCTACGGAAAGCCCTGGACCTGAAGTTCAAGAAGAAAACAGGTCCCCCAGATACCTAAACCCCAAGAGATATTTTCCAAGACACATGGTACTAAATATGTCCAAAACTGGGAGTTCCCTGATGGTGTAGTGGTTTAAGGCTTCGGCGCTGGTGCTGTCAGCGCTGCGACCTGGGTTCCATTCCCAGCCAGGGAGCTACCCACATACCAAAAAGCAAAATAAAAATAAAAATAAAAATAAAGATGTCCAAAACTAAAGACAAGAGACAATTCTCAAGGCAGCCAGGGAAAAAAGAACTATAACCTTTAGAGGAAAACCCATCAGGCTGGCATCAGATTTCTCAGCAGAAACTCTGCAAACCAGGAGAGAGTGGAATCCAATATTCAAAAATTTAAAAGAGAGAAACTTCCAGCCAAGAATAAATTATCCAGCAAAATTATCTTTCAGATATGAAGGTGGAATAAAGATCTTCTCAGACACACAGAAGCTGAGGGAATTTGCCAGCACGAGGCCAGCACTCCAAGAAATACTGAAGGAGGCTCTTCAGCCTGAAACAAAACATCAGGAAAAATGGAACAAAGTTGGGGCAACAAGAAAGAATCAAAAATGAACAAACAAACAAATAAACAAAAACAAAGGCAGAAATAAGTAATGGCCACAGGAAATCCTCACATATAGATCATGTTAATGCACTGAATTCACCAATAAAAAGGCACAGAGTAGCAGACTGGATTAAAAAACAGAATGCATCCATATGCTGTCTCCAAGAAACACACCTCAGCTGTAAGGACAAACACAGACTCAGAGTGAAAGGATGGGATACAATACTCCAAGCAAATGGTAACCAGAGAAAAGCAGGAGTGGCCATCCTGATATCTGATGAAATAAACTTCAAGTTAAAAAAGATAGTAA
>PVJL010010321.1:23091-50383 GCA_004026885.1 Lyroderma lyra | reverse complement strand
GACTCACCCCCAGGACTCACCCCCAGGAGCCACCCCCAGGCAGGGCAGGGAGGCAAGGCTACAGGTTTCTGGTTTAGAGGGACCCCTCCCTCCCTCCCCACACCCCAAAGACTTGCAGAGCAGGCCGGCTGGCAGGCAAATGGTGAGGTCATCAGTCATGGAAAGATGATCCCAACCCCTATGCCCCCCACCTCCACCCGCACTGAGGGAGCCCGCAGAAGCTTCTGGAAAGAGGCAACTATCAGAGTTCCCAGGATTGCACGTGCGCTCGCTCGCTCTCTGGCTCTGGCTCTCTCTCCCCAAGACCCCCGACCCCAGCCCTGGACTGGAAGTTCCTTTGCTCATCACCAAACCCATCGCCCTTGCAGAGGTGAGGACGTGCAGGCCCCGAGGGGCAGGACCGTGGCCCAGGTGCCATGCAGGGCAGCGTCCAAGCGGGAAGCTGGACTTTCCCTGACGGACCTGGCAGTGCATCAGTGAGCCCACAGCGCCCTTCCCACCACAGGACACGGGGCCTCCGGGAAGGGTGACAAGCCCCTCGTTCCTGACCAGCTGCTGGCAGGGGCGGGGCAAGGCAGGACCCACGAGCCACCGAAATGCATCTTCCTGCGGGACTGTGCTTCAGAGTCACTCGGGCCTGAGCTGGTCCGGCCGCGCTCGGGCACAGGGGCGCAGGCGCGAGGGTGCGGCCACCACCGGAGCCCCAGGTTCAGTCCTGGCTCCAGCCGGGGCAGATGACAGCTCAGCCCAGGGCCCAGCGCTTTGCCCGGGAGCTCGGCAGGGCCCTCACCCCACGTGGGCGCTCACCCGCGACCTCCTTGAATCCATGGGAACAAGCAGTAGCTTCAAAGAGCTGGTGCACCAGGCTGCTTCCTGTGCCCCCAGGGAGGTCAGGGCTGGGCCAACAGGCCAGGGGACGGCAGAGCAGAGCCACGGTCCCAGCCAGCCAGCCGGCCAGCGGCCGAGGTCAGCTGACACCAGTGACGCCCTGGCGGCCAGGGAGCCCACCAGGACCCTGGACCAGCTGAACCCAGCGGCGCGTGACACGTAGCCATTCACCGCCGTGTGGTTACTGCTGCCCGGCGCGGTTGCTGTGCCAACAGCCGGTGGGTAGAGCTCCCAGCTCACCTGCTCTGAGGTGTGCCACACGTCCCCTCCATCCGAGGCTCAGAGAGGCCACCGGCTTCTGCAGGGTCACACGGCGCCGGGGTGCAGAGCCAGAAGCTCTCCCCGGACCCATGGCCACCGCATGCTGGCTGGCAGGTGAATCAGTCCCAGCCTGCTGGCAGGGACCCCATGGTCAGTGAGGGAACCCCGAGAGCCAGAGCACTCCGACTGATTCAGGACCTTGCAGTGACAGAAATGGCAGTTGCTGAGAGCCCTGAGGGAGAAGATGGACTTCCGGGGCAGGAGAATGAAGGACGGAGCAGGGAAGGACTCTCCTCATCTACCTCCCACTCCCTGCCCATGGCAGCCTGAGACGCGGAGAGTATGGGTGCCTTTGTCCCCTCGCAGAGCCAGACTGCCACCACCCCTTCCATCACATCCGTCAGACACTGGCCAGGGAAGGGCAGCCGTGTACACGCAGCTGCTGCCCCTGTGTGCCAGACGCACCACAAACCCATGAGCAAAGGGGACCAGCACCCTCCTCCGCAGACAAATGACCGCAGCCCAGAGAGGCTCCGAGCACGCCCGAGGCCACACAGCCTGTAGGAGGCGGAGTCAAGATCTGCATCAAATCTGTAAGATGCCCACCGTCAAGCATCCCTCAGATGCAAGGCGTGGTCCTTGCAGGACGCTGGCCTCCGCTGATGTCCTGTGCACCGGCCGCAGCCCAAGGGCCCTGGCACTGTCGTTCTCAGACAAGTATTTGCCCTGAAACAATTTCGGCTTCAAAGGCTTTGGACCTGTGTCCCCACTGCTGCGCCGCAGGGCGGGGCGGGGCTCAGCGGGCGGCTCCCCAAGGAGGTGCTGTGGGTCTCTTCTTCCGCTCCCGCTCCCAGTCAGCAGCCCTCTTTCCCCCTGACACTGGGAGTCCCCAGAACAAAGCAAATAGCTCCCATTTCTCCCACGAGGTGAGCCGTGCACCTCTGCCTTCTGCCAAGGCCCACGGGCACCTCCAACTCAGTGTGTCCCCATATACTCCCTTCCTCACAGCTTCCTCGTCCCCAGGGCTCCGCTGGGCCAGTGAGAGGCCAGGTCACCTCACACCCCCTTCCGGGCCCCCCACGCTCCTTCCCCTCCCTCTCGGCTGGGCCCCTTCTGCCCCCAGAGAACCGTGATTAAGCCCCTCTCATCAACTGCACAGTGTGAGCTGTGGAGTCAGACGTCAGCTACGTGTCCTCGGGCAAATCACTTCACCTCTCTGCGTCTGTGTTCTCATCTGTGAAATGGGGGTAATAAAAGTCTCCACGTCACTGTGTGCCACGTGTGACTGCTCCAGGACGGGCAGCTGTGACTGTCATCACAATCCCTCCGTAAGTGTGGTGCACATACACCTCCGCCAGCACCTCTCACTCCCTTCCCCTTTTCTATCCAGAAGGATCCGCATCATGCACGTGAGTCGGGACCCCTGTCAGAGATGGACACAAGACCCAGAGCTGACCAAAGGAGCTGATGCCCCTGCCCCCCACTAGATTTCTGCCGTGAGTGAATCGTGTGCTCCTCTCGGGGAGGCTGGGACGTGTGCTGCACCGACCGCAGAGCCGGAGCTCCTGGGGCCCCCTTGCCCACGTGAGCAGAGAGACCCACCTGAGAACCAGGCGGGTGTGGAATCTCGGGAGTGGAGAGCCTGAGGCAGGGCCGAGGCAGCGAGCTCTGAGCACCTGGATGCACTCGTGCCTGAAAGCGTGGCTTCCCCTGGACTTTCCCCTGACTACGGCCAGTCCTGTCCTTCTGAGCTGACCTCAGTTTGGATTGTGTTTCTGCCATGTGCCAACCTAAAGGGTCCTAACAAGATACAATTACTGGGGTCAAGGAGGTACCTGCAGACCAAAGGGCTTCAAAGAGACGGGCTTCTGTAATGGGGAAGCCCCCAACTTAATGCCCTGGCAGGGAGCCGGCCAGACTTTCGGGAGAAAGGAGTGGACCACGCTGGTGAGTCCTAAGACACAAACTCCTGACGTGCCCAAGAGCAGGAGTCCCAAGGCCACCGAAAGAGCAGGGTTACAACACTCCTCGTGGTGTGTGACATTTGGGGGGGGCTCGTGCCAGCTGTCATTTACACAGCATTTCCATGCCCTGGACTCTAGTCCAGGAACTGTGTGTGCGTGACCAACCTTTCTCACAGTAACCTCCCTGCAAGGTGGAGTTGCATATTCTGCCCATTTCACAGCTGACGAGATGGAGGCTCAGAGACAGGAGGCAACGTGCCCAGGGTCACACAGCTTGGCCGTGGCAGGGTGAGTGTGAAGGCAGTGACACACTGAGCCTCAGGTACAGCCTTCCCTGCCCTTCGTGTCCCCACCTGCTCCAGGAGGTCCTACAGAAGACTAGGAACCCCATGGGGGAGCAGAAGGGCAAGGAATCCCATGGGTGCTCCCTCTGTGAGCATGACTACCCCTCCCAGGGCCCTGGCCAGGTCAGGGGCCTCTCGAGGGCAGACAATGTGCCTGACTCCCTCTGGGTGCCCAGGACCCTGTGGGAGCCTACCATGGATGGGGCACAAGGGGACACGGGGGTACAAAAGGCGAGATGGTTCAGGAGGACACTCTTACCGCAGAGCAGCCAGGGGCTGCTGTGAAGCCTCGCCAGCAAGTACATCCTGTCCCCTCTTTACCAGCCTGAGCTATTGGCAGTGCCACATGGGGGTCCCTCTCCTGTCTAAGCTCTATCCTGCCTACCGCCCATGCTCCTCATCTCCTTTAATTTGAGCTGATGGTCCCGAGATTCAGAAGGAGCCTGAGGCAAGCAAGCCACACTAACGGTCGTGCATGAGGCGTGGCTGGACGGTCACAATCTGCAATGGACCTGTGGCTCGTGGGGAGGACGCGGTGGCTGCCCTGTGTCCCCAGCGGGAAGTGCATCCTTCCTCTTATTTTCACTTTTCCTCCTCACTGAGGAACCTCCTGGTGGCCCATGGCTTTCTACAAGGAACCTGAGATGCACTTTGGAATGGACGCACGCACATGTGGGCACCTGGCGTGGCCTTGCATGACACAGTGAACACATCACGTTCACTACATCAGGTTCACCTTTCGGCTGAGGAGTCTGAGGCTTGGAGAAGCATAGGAACTTGGGGTACCTGTCTAATGGCTGCTTATAACCCACCTTTTTCCGGAGAGTAGAAGAGATGGGCAGGATGGATTGACCAAAGGTGGCCCTCCAGCCAGCCTCAGGGTTCTGAGCCAGGTCTGTCTTCCACACAAGTGGCCGAGCACCCCAATGCCCCATCCAGCACCAGGCAGGGGCCCAGGCAGCCCTGGGAAGTGGCCCACCTCCAGAGGGGCTGCCTGAGCACTAGGGGGCCCTGGGGGACACCCCATCATGTCTGTACTCTGGGCAGGAGCAGTCCCAGCCCACAGGTGTCTGAGAAGTGAGGACAGACCTCAGGGCTGTGGCAGGAGCGGGGCAGGTGGAAGGTGGTGCTGGGGGCAAGTCATGAGGCCAGGAGGTCAGGGCGCCTTCCGTCCTCAAGTGCAGGGTCTCACCAGCCCCCAACAGCAAGCAGGAGCAGGGTGGGCCCTATAGGACTTCCTAGAACCTTCAGGCGTGTAGAGACACAGTACGAGAAAGGCATTGGAAAGTGCAATACAGAGGAGGCCTGAGGGAGGGACAGGACATGCCCAGTTCACACAGCAGGAGGCCAGGCGGCACCTCCTAGGCCTGTGCCTCTTCTTGACAGGAGCCCCGGGCCTCGTCCACCCCCAGAATGCGGCCCAATCACCCCTGCTCTGTCCAGGCCCTTCGTCCCCAGCAAGCTCTCTAGGCCTGGCTCCCAGGTCACCCAACCACCAGCAGCCCCACTCCCATCTCACACTTCTGGGAGGGTCTCTGGCTGGGGCCTGAAGAGGGACAGAAACTGCTGCCATGCACACCCCTCTCAGACCAGACTCCCCAGTCCTCAGCCACTCGCCCCCTGCAGGGGGCCCACCAGTGCCAGCTGGCCCAGCTGGAGTCGGGAGAGGCGCAAAGTCGTCGGGAAAGAAGAAATTATTCTTAAAGCAAGTGAGAAGCGTAAGCACATCTGTGGGAGGGTCCAGGCACCCGTGGGAGGCCCCAGGCACCCGTGGGAGGGCCCAAGCTCCCGTGGGAGGGCCCAGGCACCCATGGGAGGGCCCAGGCACCTGTGGGAGGGCCCAGGCTCCCGTGGGAGGACCCCTGCACCCATGGGAGGGCCCAGGCACACATGGGAGGGTCCAGGTTCCTTTGGGAGGACCTGCTTATCCCAGGAAGGGGAAGAGACTGGCCCAGGGGATGGGTGGACTCATTAGATGTCACACCCAAAGGCACAGGACCTTCCTCACTCAGCCCTGGCCGCCAGCAGGTCCTGCCTCGCTCACTGCTGCTGGTGTGCCAAAGAGCACAATGAAATATTTTGAAATTCCCCCAAGTTAAGTCTTCAGTAAGTCCACACTGCACTCACTGACCCGTTCACAAAGGTTTATTGGGCTTCTGTCAGGTGCGGGGCAGGTTTGGGGCCGTCACCGCAGAGGACCGAGCTGGGAGACGCTGGCCGGGGCAGCAGCGGACAGACACCGGTGCTGAGGTGCAGGAGGCCCCGGGGAGGGGGCATGAGGGAAGGACTCGGCTCCCTCTGGGGGGCAGGCAGGTGGGGCCCAGGTGGATGTGAAGGTGGATAAGGAAGATGAGTCGCCAGGGGAGAGAGCAGGGCAGAGGGAATATGGGAATGGCATGAGTGGCGGCTCAGAGGCAGGTCAGGGCCTGGGAATTCCCGGATCATCAAGAGGCCCGGGCAGGTCGGGGGGCGGCAAGACAGGGTCAGTGGCCAAGGGGGGCTGAGGCCCGGGCAGCCAGGACACAGCCAGCACATACCTGCTGCGTCTGGCCCACGTCCTCCCAGCAGCCTTGGGAGGCCCTCCTGCAGGGTGGCCCTGCCTGCCCCCTGGCAGCCTCACCAAGCTCTCTGGGTCCTGGGAGGGAGACAGAGGCTGTGCCCACCGCACACCCACCACCCGGCCCCACACAGGATGATGCGGGGAGGGGTCAGAGCCTAGCCACACCCCCAAGGCCACCCTTCCCCAGAGACACAGCCCCATGAGGGGGCCTGGGAAGCAGGGAGGCCACCCGAGACCCAGCCCTCCCCTGCCCCCAGCTCCTTGCCAGGTGGCTCCTGGGTACCAAATGGGCCGAGTTCAACTTGTCCCTCCTTTTCTGTCCCCTGCCCGCCCCCTGCTGGAGTTGTGAGAGGACAGGAAGGAGGAGGGGCAGGCCCAGTGGCATGGGGAACAGCCCTACTCAGACAGGGTCCTCCCCACCCCAGGGCAGCGCCTGCCAGGCCTCCTGGGGCCAGGCCTCTGGGTGAGGCCCGGAGCTCCCCCATATCCCACGTGGGTCTTGGCCTTGGGCCGAGACTCTCACTGCTGACCCCTGGGAAGCTGGTAGGAAGGGCCAGGTCTAAGGTGATCAGGGTGCTGCCCTGGACTGGGGGGAAGGTGGGGCAGGGGCTGCTTGGGGAGGAGAGAGGGTTTGAGGGAGGGAGAGGAGAGGGAGGGAGCAGCGTGGGGCAGGGTGGGGGTCAAGCACTGAAGTAAAAAGCCACTAACCAGGATCTGTGTCCTGAAGGCCCACCACCAGACCTTGGGTCTGTCCTTACCTGCCACAAGGGGCTGTGGGAGCCAGATGGGCCTGAGCACCTTGTCCGATGTTCTGGAATCCTGAGGTGTGGCGGGCAGCCTGTCAGCACAGGAAACAGAGCACTTCCCACCCCCCACCCCCAGAGCAACAGCCCTGGCCTTGCTGCTGCTGGAGTCTCCCTGGGGCTACTGGGCCGGCCCACAAAGGGGACCAGAGGGGCGGGTCTTCCACACACACACACCCCACCCCATGACAGGTGGCCCACAAGGCTCTGCCAGCCCAAGGTGGCTTCCTATTGTCTGGGATTAAATGTGGAAGGGGGTGAGGGAGAACTGCCCCATGGCCCAGTCCCAACTCCTGTGTGGGTGGGGGCAGGACAGGTCCCCGACTGGCACACACCCCCACCTACTCCCCAGAAATCAAGGAACCGGGGCTTAAGAGTTTGTCCAACGAAAGTTGGGACTCCCCTTGCCCCTGCCAAGGAGCGTGCAACCCCAACCCCCAGACCTTTCAAGGGACCTACCTGCCAAGCAGGAATCTCCTCTCCCCATTCCTACCCCGCCAAAAAGAAATGCAAGGCCAGGAACCTATTTGCTACGGCGGCGGAGGTGCCCTGTGGCGAAGGAACAGAAAACTGGGACACCCCCGCCCCACTCCCACCAGGTCTGGCTGGGGGAGAATGCCCTAACCCACCGGAAAGGCCCCTACCCAGGGCGATGAGGGCCCAGGGCAGGTTCTGAGACGTAAGGGGCCCAGGCTGGCTTCCCTCTGGGTGGGCAGCTCCTGGGCAGTGCAGCACCCGGCACTCCTGCCCCAGGCGGCGCAGGAATCACCAGGTTGGGGAAAGAGAATAGGGGTGACATTCACGCGGCCCCCGCCTTCCGCTCGGGGTCTTCATCTGCTGGAGCCACAGGGCCAGCGAGAAGCTCACGGGCCCGAGGGTCGCACCGGGGCCGCGGAAACCGAAGGGAAGGACGACCGTCCCTGAGCCCCAGTCGGCTACGCCCGCGCCCGCCGGGTCTCTCCTGGTCCCGGGCGGGGACTCCTTGCCCTGCGGTTGGCGTCTCCGGACTCGTTCGCTGACCGCCAGCACCGCTGTGGCGAGCTCTCCCCGGCCCAGCGAGCTCCCACCTCCGCCCGGGCGCGAGTCTCCCGCGGGCTCTGTCCCGGGAAGAAGTTAGGCGGCTGGTGCCAGAGCGAGCGGCACACGGGACACGGGCGGCGGCGGCGACAGACTCGGGTCACCCTAGAAAGTCCCCGCGACTTCGAGGGCATCCCAGGGGGGGTCGGCTCCCCAGACGGGGTACAAACCGCTCGCGAGCAGGCGCAGGCCGCGCCTGGGAGGGCAAGGCGGGCTGAGGAGAAGCGGGACCTGCCCCCCGGCTTCGGGGACCCCGGGTCAAGCAACTTGCCCGCCCTGCCGCCGCTGAGATCAAGTCGCCAGCCCCGCGCCGGGCGCAGCGAGCGACCAGACGGACGCGGCCGCAGGGCGGCCCAGCGCCCCCACCGCCTTGGGGAGTCGCCCCGCACCTCCAAAAGCTTCGGCACCCATTTCCGACTGCGAATACGCACTTGCTGCGTCCGGGCGCCTCCGCGGTGAGTCGGGCCGCAGCGCTGGCGGTCGGCGAAGGTGGCTCAGCTCGGGCGCTCCCGTCTCGACGTTCCCGGGGCAGAGAGCAACGTCCGGGGACGCACGGGACGGGTGCGCCCGGCGGCCGGGGTTTAGCCGAGTTAGGCAAGCGGCGAGGGGAGCGCTCCGGCGTTCAGGCAACAGCTACCCCTAGTGGGAGAGCCGCCGGGGCCGCAGCTGCCCCGCGCGGATGCCCCGCGCCCCGCGCCCCCGGGTCTACAGGGCGCCGGGTCCGCGCTGCTCTCCCCGACCCTCCCGGTCTCCAGCGCCGGGCGCTCACCCGCGCGCCGGCCCTGCCCTCCGCACCTCCCCGCTGGGCCCCAGGCCGCTGACCCGAGAGCAGCGGGCGCCGGGGCAGGGACGCGATGGGACGGGGCGGGCGCGGCCAGGGCGGCGCGCGGCGGCCTCGGGCAGCGGCGAGGGCCGCCGAGCGCGGGGTGCGTGGCGGTGCGGTGCGGGGGGCGGCCGTGTGCGAGGCGCGAGTGTGAGCGCGCGCGGGAGACGAGCGGGCGGGCGGGCTCCGGGAGGCGAGCGGCGCCCGCGGGCGAACGAGGAAGGCGGCGGGGACTCAAAGTTGCCTCCTCGCGAGCCCGCGTCCCTGGCGGGCGGAAGCCGGGGCCAGCGAGGCTGCAGCCGCGGACCCGGGCTCCCGCGGCACCTGGGCAGCGGCCCCGCACGAGCAGCAGCGGCGGGGGCGGCGGGGGCGGCGTTGGCGGCGGCGTTGGCGGCGGCGGCGCGCGGGAAGCGAACCGGAGCTCCGGCGCGGTTCGGCGGCCGCCGGGGAGCTCCGCTCAGGTGCGCGGCGAGAGAGGTGCGGGCCAGGATTAGGCTGCTGGGACCGGGGCCGCGCCAGCGCTCGCACCGCTGGAGAACCTCCGCAGCGGACACCTGGGTCCCTGGTCCAGCTTGCCGTCCCGGGCGGCATCCCCGGCCGGGGTCCCCCGCCCCGGAGAGCTGGTTTCGCGTCTCCGGCCCTGGCCCGCCCGCCCCGCCCTCCGGCTGCCGGCGCCCGCCCCGGGCCCACTATTTCTAAGGCATTGGCCGCGCCGCTGGGGGATCCCTCCGGGCTCAAGTTGCAAGGGGGCGGGCCCTGGCCGGAGGTGGAGTCTCCCGCCAATTGAAGCCTCCGCTATAAATCCAGCTTCCCGCACAGCCGAAGCCCAGATGCCTCGCCAGGCCGCCCCGCGCTTGGTGGTGGACGCCGGCGGCGAGCCCCAGGGGGATTCGGGGGCTGCCTCCAGCATGCTCCGCTCCCTGCTGCTTCACTCCCTGAGGCTCTGCGCCCAGACCGCCTCGTGCCTCGTGCTCTTCCCGCGCTTCCTCGGCACGGCCTTCATGCTCTGGCTCCTGGATTTCCTGTGCATCCGCAAGCATTTCCTGGGCCGCCGGCGCCGTCGCCGCCGCCGCCGGGGTCAGCCCGAACCTGAAGTGGAGCTCAACAGTGATGGCGAGGAGGTGTCCCCCGACGACCCGCCTATCACCGTGTCGGACGACAACCGCCTGTGCACCCTGGCGTCGCTGAAGGCGGTGTGGCACGGCCAGAAGTTGGATTTCTTCAAGCAGGCACACCAGGGTGGTCCGGCGCCCAACTCCGAGGTGGTCCTGCCGGATGGCTTTCAGAACCTGCACATCCTCGATTTCGCGCGAGGAAACCGCCCACTGGTGCTCAATTTCGGCAGCTGCACCTGACCACCGTTCATGGCGCGCATGGGCGCCTTCCAGCGCCTGGTCACCAAGTACCAGCGCGACGTGGACTTTCTCATCATCTACATCGAGGAGGCGCATCCCTCCGATGGCTGGGTCACCACAGATTCCCCCTACATCATCCCACAGCACCAAAGCCTGGAAGACCGGGTCACTGCCGCCCGGGTACTGCAACAAGGGGCGCCCGGCTGCGCTCTAGTCCTGGACACCATGGCCAACTCCAGCAGCTCGGCCTATGGCGCCTACTTTGAGCGCCTTTATGTCATCCAGAGTGGCATCATTATGTACCAGGGTGGCCGTGGCCCAGATGGCTACCAGGTCTCCGAGCTGCGCACCTGGTTGGAGCACTACGATGAACAGCTGCACAGCGCTCAGCCTCGTGGAGTGTAGACAGTTGAACTTGGCGGGCCCTGCCTTCGAGACTTCGAAACCCACGTGCAAATTTCCCAAAAGAAGTCAGATTTGGCAAGGGCCCAGTGATACAGCTGTGCTGAGCCACAGATCGCAGGCTGGGTCTGCGTCCTCAGCCAAGCCACCTGAAGACTCCCCACCCCCACTTTGCTTCTGTGACTGTCCCTCGCCTGTACCTGCATGGCTGGCTTTAAATCCCCTTCTGACATTGGGTGCGGCGCCGCCCTTTGCCTGCGTGCCCCTGGACTTGTCCCTCAGTGGCCCCTACTGCTGTCTCTCGCACCCCCTCCCCTGATAAAAGAGCCAGCATCTTTTCCACCAGGCGCCGCAGCCCTGCGCAGAGACTGGCTGCACCGCGCGCCCTGAGCCAGCTGGGTTCCAGCAGCGCGTGCAGCTCGCCCTAGTTGCCTGGCACCCACACCTGTCGCATGGGGAGGGAATGCCCGTTTTTTGTGTCTGTGTCTTGTCCTTGAGTCGGGGGAGGGGGGTTGGGATGGGGATGGGTGGGCAGGGTTGTTTCCCCCCTTATTTTGGGTGCTCATGAGCCCCTCTGCTGATGACGAACTGTCTCTAACTGGTCTTGACCACGAGCTGCTTCTGAATTGCAGCGGGGTGCAGCAGCGCCTAAACCCAGCGGGGGAAAGTGCTCTGGGTTTCCATGAGGAAACCACCATAAACGGGGGGGGAGAGGGAGGTTGGGGATTGCTTCGGGACCAGAGAAGGATGCTGGAGAGGCACTGGCGAGGCTCGCAGCGCCCCAGCGACAAGAAAGAGGCTGAGACCCCCTGGAAATGGGGTTTGGGTGGTGGAGTCCAGGGGGATGGGGAGGGAGGGAGAGCTTGGGGACCCCGGTGAGAGGCCTTCTGGGCAAAACTGCCGATTGGGGGGCGAGGGGTGGGGGCTTCTGACTTGAAGGCCATTTGGTGAATGTTTTACTGGAAATATTCCCTGTATATAAACTTCTTTTACAATAATAAAGGCTCGAAATAAACTGCTTTCGGGTTGTCTTTGGTCCCTTTATTTTTCCTTCCCCCTGAATAGCGGCAGGAATCGAACACAAATATCTCCCTCTTGTCCCCATAGTGACCCTGAGGGGGAGGGTGGCTGGAAGAAACCGAAGGAGGCTGGAGCGCGGAAGGAGAACGAAGGGGAAAAGGGTGTGTGGCGGTGCTGCGGCGGCACACACGTGCATGCACACACCAGTGGTGGAGAACTTGGGGTGGGGAAAAGAGCGAGGAAGCCGAGTCTGGCGGGGCTCTGGAGGGAGGCAGGAGAAACATGGGGGTCCTCACTTGGCGCGCGCGCAGGCACGCACGCGCGCACACACGCGCGCGCACACACACACGCACGCACACACGCACGCACACTTACAGCTGCCCCTGCAGCCACGCGCCTAACTTCTCCAAATGTCCGACCGTGTGGGGAGGGGGGCGGTGTTGAGGGCCACGAGGGCTTTGGACCAGATAGGGCCGGGCTTCCGGACGCCGCGGGCGCCTTTGCACACCTGGCTGCTCCCTCGCCCCCTCCCAGCACCTGGCTTCTCCCTCGCCCCCTTTCCACACCTGCAAAATCGTCTCCTCACCCCTACCTCCCAATCCCCGCAGGGCGGCTGGGGTCTGCGGGAGGCCCGACTGCAAAGCGCGTGGTGGCGGAGGGAGGTGTGGCGGAGGAGGGCGGGCGAGTGTGCAGCGCCATCACTCCTGCAGCTGCACCTACTGCGGGGCGGGGGTGGCGCGGGTGCGCCCCCTCCCGTGGAACCCCCTCCTCCTGCCCCTCCTCGGTTTCCCCAAGTTCCAGCCAAACCTCCACCATCCTCAAAGCGCTCGGGGCTGGGAAGCCGAGGAGAACCGGGAGGACGAGCAGAGAGCGGCCAGAGAGAGGGGCGTGGCCGCTGCGGGCACTGGGGCTGCGGGGGACGGGGTCGCGGCGTTAGACAGAGATCCGCGCCAGCAGCCCAGACGGGGTGCCCCACGCAACCTCCTCCTCACTCGCTCCCCTGTTGCTCCCTGGGTGGGGGCTAGTGACACCTGGAGCCGAAGAGTGGGTGGGAGGAGACAGGAAAGAGCGCAGAGGCTGGAGTCCCCGGATCCGGAGCTGGGGGAGCTGAGCGGCCACACCGCCCCGGCCCGGGACCCCAGGGCCAGCCGGTGCGGGGGAAGCGGGGGGCGTCGGTGAGCGCCCGGGTGTGAGCGCGCGTGCACTTAGGCGGTTTCCGCGCGGGGAGCGGGGTCGCAGCAGGCGGGAGGGAGCAGGCCTCGGTCCCACCTACGTCGCCTCCGAGTCCGCGCCCAGCCCCCACGCTGCTCCTTCCTGAAAACTTTTTCAAACTGACACCCTGAGCTGGGAAAATAATATATATATAAAATTTTTGCTTTAAAAGTATTTAAATGAAAAATAAGAAAAAAAAATTGGCACAGATGGTGTTTCTGCATCTCTCCCCTCCCCCTCCTCCCGCGCGCCGCTTCTCACCCCGTTACCCCCAGTAAGAACGCAAAGCGAGCGGCGGGGACGCGACGGGGTGCTGGGGAGGGCCCCCCCTGCGCCTCGGCCCGCGCTGCCCCGCGGTGGGATTTGGTGTCGGGGAGGAAGCGGGGGGTGGGGGGAGGGGTCCCGGGTCAGCCGGGGGCCGCCTTGCGACCCCACAGCGCGCTCCGGCGCTCCCCCGACCCGCCCGCCGCTTCGGGGTCCGGTTGAACGCGCAGAGCGTCCTCCTGTCCCCGCGGAGCTGCGCTTCTGGGCCTCCCCAGGCGCTGGGGACTGGGACCTGCAGCTCCCACCGCTGCCCACGCAGCCGACGCGCTGGCCGCCCCGGGGCACTCCCTGCACCCCAACACCACCAACTACGCCCTTTTCCTCTTCCTCCCTCCCTCTCTCCCTTCATCCCCGTCACCTTCTCTTTTCTTTCTCTTTCCCGTTTCCCTCGTTCTTTTCTTGTTTCTTCCTTCCCTTTAAAATGTCCCCTCTTTACAAAAAAATAATGGCGTGCTCATTGTCGAAATCACAGAAAAGTCAGGAGAAGAAAATAAAACCAACCCAAGGCAATCTCCAGGGTGTGCCCTTTCAAACTTGCCTCCTCCGGCCGCCACTTGGAAAGCTGTATTTTAGAAACAAAAGCGGTGTTCGCCTTCTGTAGCCTCATGTTAACTTTTTAGTCCGTGCACCCCTCTCTCCGTGTCACTAAATGTCTCAGAGGGCACCGGGCCACGTCGTGGCATGGGGACCGGGGATGCTGCACAGCGGCAAGCAGCCTGAGCCCCCAGCGCGGCCTCCTGCCCGGCTCGCACACTTTTTAAAGGGAATCGCTACATCCAGGCCTGCAGGTCTGTAAAGATGGCTGCTTCGCCATCGTTTGCTAAACAGCCTTCCAGTAAGTCTATTTGAGTTTACTGTTTTATATTTTCCCAGTGCTCTCTCTTCTTTATTTTTAAGTGAAAAAATGTGAAGATGATACACAAATTCATTCTCAATATTAATTTTAAATGCAGGAGAACACAGAGCGGAAATTGTAACCCTCGCTTAGCGCAGGCTTTTTCAAACTGCGGATGGGCACCCAACAGTGGGTCATGAAACCAGTTTATCAGGTAGAGTCAAGCATCCTGGGTAACAGAAAGTCAGTACAATATAAATACCAGTGTACTCGTCACCTAGGGTAACAAGCGTTTCCTGAAGCTTTTGTGTTTTTGCGGGGTACTAGGTGGCTGATGTGGAATGTAGTTCTCCTGAAAAGTCAGAAATGTTTGAAAGCTGCTAACCATGGAGTCCATCCTTCCCTCATCTGGGACAGCCCCCTGTGAACTGTGGGGTGCTTCCTTCCAGACTCTACTTCCCCTGGTGACACCCTGAGATGGAGGCTCCACGATGCAGTGTTTGATGAGTGCCCCCCACAGCCCACACTTTCCTTGTGCCACTGCCAGTCCCTGCACCCCTCACCTGTCCAGACATCTCGTCTGAGCAGGTCTGTGCCTGCAGGGCAACTTGTGCCAGGCCCCACCCCAGGAGGAACTCACCTCGGGTCCCTGTTGTGGGGCGTGAGACAGCCACCGTTCTGCTTGCTGCTCTGTCAGTACTTTGAAGGCCCACCCTGAGCTTAGCACTGGGTTTAGCCTTAGGCAGGAAGAGGAAGGAGGGGCCTTAACCAAGTTCACAGGGAAGATCCTGCTTGTCCCTTGAATGAAGGCACCAGTACCTCCCCCGGAAGACATGGAGGGCAGGGCATCCTTGGGGAGGGCACTGCCAGTGCACAGCCATGGAAGCCTGAAGGTGCAGATGGTGTTCAGAACGCAAGTAGCCCCTGTGTGGCTGCAAGACAGGAGGGCAGTGAGGGGAGGAGGAGGGGAGGGGGAGGAGCTGGGACACGGAGAGGGGGAGGGGGGAGGAGGAAGGAGTGCGGGGCCAGCTTGGGCGCCCCCGGCTCCACCCCAGGGTCTCTGCTGAGCCTCAGGGAGGGGTCCCTCAGATAGGAAAGCCAGAAGTCAGAGGGAGAGGGGTGTGGGGTGCCTGGGGATGGGGTCGATGACACAACTGCACTTTCAGGGGACAGACTGGCACCCCCACCTCGGACCCAACAACTGTCCTCCAGGTACTTTCCTAAAGGGACTACTCAAACTACTGGGCAAAGAGGCAGGTAGTTACCACACATCCATCCGCAGAGAAATGATATTCCCAACACGAGGGGTCGTAAGAAGTGAGCTCTGCGTGTCTGCTCTAGGGGCCAGGCGCTGGGCCCAGTGCCGCATGGGGAGTATTTGGTTTGGCCATCCTAACATCCCTCTTAGAAGAATACGGTCATGAGTCCCATTTCATCAATGGAGAAACTGAGGCTTGACGTGGCCAGAGTAAGCTGCCCCAAGGTATTCCAGGCAGCTTTGCACCCTCCTCCGACATTCCTATGTTGGAGTCCTCACCCCTCGTACCTCAGAATGTGGCCTTATTTGGAAATAGGATCTTTAAAGAGGTAATTAAGTGAGGATGAGGTCATTGGGGTGGTCCTTGTTCCAATATGACTGGTGTCCTTATAAGAAGAGATGAGGACACAGACACATGCAAAGGGAGGACTGTGGGAAGACACAGAGAAGGCGGCCATCTGCAGGCCAAGGAGAGCAGCCTCAGGAGAAGCTGTGCAGAAACCATCGCCTGTTGCTTAGCCCCCAGCCTGTGGTGCTGGTCAGGGCAGGCCGAGCCGATGGAGACACAGGGCTGCGCTTTGCCCCCAGGCCTCTCTGCCCTGTACCGGGGCTCCCCAGCAGGCTCCAGGGCGTCCCTCTCATGGCGGCTGCAAGGAATCAGGGTGCTGAGCCTCCCCGACACACACTGGTTCCGCCTTCTGCAGTCTCATGAAAATGCAGCTCACAGGACAGTGAGTCTGAACTGGGCGGTGAGTGTGTCTGCTCTTTTGTAATATCTGCAAAGACACACACACACACACACACACACACACATGCACGCACGCAGCTCTCAAAAAATCTCCCTGAGGAATTCACAGTAGCTGTCTCCGTGTGGGTGGGATTAGTGTTTTCTTACTTTGTCCTGCATGCTTCTCTATAGCCGGTGATTTTTTTCTGTAGTGAACACGTATTGCTCTTATGACAGAAAAACAAAACCAAAAAACAGAAAAAAAAGAAAAACAAAAACCACAGTGGCCGTGGCAAATAGGAACCTGGAGGCAGGGAGGCCAGGGCAGAATGAGGTTCTGGCGGGAGATGGTGAGCCCTGGGGCCAGGCCCAGGGGTGGGAAGTGGGGGCCTTGGGAGGTGGGGGCCTTGGGAGGCACAGGCGCTGAGATGAGAGACATTTGGGAGGAGAAAAGGATTGGGCTGCTAAATAAAATGCAGGACACCAGTTAATGTGAATTCCAGATTTAAAAAAACAATCTCTTAACATAAGTATGTCCCATACATTGCATGGATATACTTATACTAAAAAAATGTATCCCTTGTTTATCTCAAATGCACATCTAACTGAGTTGGTTGTTTAATTTTCTAGTTTTGACGGTCCTTAGTGGCCAGCTGAGACACAGTAGTACAACCTCTCTGAGACCCAGCAAGGGGCATCCTCTCAGCTCAAAGGACCGAGGTGGAGTGAGACAAAGCTGTCGTCTCTAGGGCCAGACAGTGGTGACCCAGAGCCGAGGGAGAAATGGCCGTCAGCACAGCCAGCTGCACCATTGCAGGTCCCAGTGCACAATGAAAGTGCAGGGCCCCTCGTTCAAACAGCGAGGGACAAAGTGCCAGCAAGGCATAGACTATAAAGCTCTTCCATGACACCTCCACTTGCCATGGTGTTTGTGTGCTATTTAATTCCATTATAAATAAAGGAAAATTAACATTGCAAATTATGGGTTAGTCTGGGTTCTCCAGAGAAAAGGAGCTGATGGCTACAGATGGATTTACAAAAACACGAGGGTAAAGACAAAAAATGGTAAGAATTTCAAGACAGTGACAGCAGAGCATTAAACCAAGTGTGAGGCCCTTTGAGTGAGTGGCTCTGTGCCACTGCCCACCCATGACACCAGCCCTGATTGCCAGGCCTGAGGGCCCATGGACCACTGAAGCATGCCTGCTCCTCACACCTCTGACCAGGCCTGCACACACACCCCACACTCGTATGCTTACACACACACACACAGCACGCACACACACTCGGCAAACACCACACACACATCACACACGCATACACGCGCACGTACACACCACACTCACACACGTGCATGCGCACACACACCACACACACACATACCACACACACACACACACACACACGCACCACATATATGCATACACAACACACACACCACACACGCATACAGGCGCACACACCACTCAGAAACGCGTGCACACACACCACACACACATGCACACACACACACGCACACCCCATGCACTTGCATGCTTGAGCACACACGCACCACACATGCACCCCACACATGCACATGCACCACACACACACACCCCACACACACACACACGCTCACACAAACATACCACACACACACACACATGCTCACACACACCACACGCACCACGCACACGCACACTCACATACACGCACACATGTGCACACATTCGCTCACACATGCACACATACGTGCACACACACATACACGCACACACACCATGCACCATACATACACTCTCACACACATGCACACGCACTCACATACACATGCGCGCATACACGTGCACACGCACCACACACACGCACACACACACCACACCATACATACACTCTCACACACATGCACACACACACACAAACACACACACGCGCGCACAGCACGCGAGCTGTGCGTCTTAGGAGCAGAGGTGGCTGGTCAGCCAGCACAGTGGGCTGAGTTAGGGCTGCTCCCAGGTCTCCAGGAAGGAGGGTGGGGCTCAAAGATGTTAGGTAACATCCCCAAGGCACACACTTTAGGCCTCCAATGCTGTGCCTTTGGCTCTTCCCTCTGTACTTGGGCTCTCTTGGGGACAATCCTTTACTGGTCATTGGCTTGTCCCGTGAAGGTGGCAGATGGATGCTGGCTATCACAGTGCACTAGACCCTGCTGACTCTGGGAGGCCATGGCCAGAGGCAGAGCCAGAAGTCTGGAGGGCACGTACCCACCAGAGGGAGGTACAAAAGGCTAACACACAGCACAGCGCATCTTTCAGCCAGAGCTGCTGTGTGTGTGTGTGTGTTTGTGTGTGTGCGCGCGCGCACGTGCACGTGTGTGCGTGTGTGTGTGCGCGTGTGCACGTGTGTACGCACGTGTGTGTGTACATGTGCGCGTGTACGTGTGTGGGCGCGTGTGTGTGCGCGTGGGTGCGTGTGTGTGCGCGCGCATGTGTGTGCGTGCGTGTATGTGTGTGCACGTGTGTGTGTGTGCGCACATGTGTGTGTGCGTGAGAGCGAGTGTGGGAGCCTGTATGAGGGTGTGCCACATAACTTCACTCTCCAGACCCTCACTGCGCCCCCAGACCCACCAGGCCACTACTAGGCACCAGGGAGGCCTGGTCCCATCCTCACTGAGCAAGCAGGCTAGTTGGAAAGACAGAAACCAACAACGCAGAAAGCCCAAGAGATGGGGAACCCAGAAGCAGGAGGTCAGGGAGGGCTCCCTGGAGGAGGTGTACCTCAAAGGATTGGGAGCCAGGTGGGAAGGGCCTCAAGGATGGAAAGAATGACGCATGCTGAGCCTTGGCGGCAGAGAGTCCCGGCAGGTCTGGGCAATGGCAGCAAAGTGCATGCAGCCCAGGCGCGGGCAGGCAGGGATGAACGCAAGGCTGCAAGGCCCTCTGTGGAGCTGATGCTTTACCTTGAAGGCCCTGGCGAGAGACAGAAAAGTGCCCTTCGGGGAACACGGGGGTGGCTCAGTCCAGGGAGGCTGTCCCTAGTGGCGGTCTGATCACCTCAAGGAATCTGCTGGGCTCCAGCCCGTCTAGGCCACGGCCCTGACCCCCCACTCCACCCTCTGGGAGGTGGGACCCAACCACACTGCTCTGGATAGAGCCCCGGGCTGCCAAGCTCAGCAGCTCCCGAATCCCCAGGATGGCTTTCACCGGCCCATGTCTGCACCCTGACCTGCACAGCAGTCCACAGCAGGTGCCCATCATCCTCTGGAGACAACACAGAACTGGGGCACACAGAGCACCGTCTCCTGGGATTGTGCTGGGGCTCGAGGGCCGACTCCACCTACAGGAGAGTCCTCCTGGGGCAAGAGGCATCTGTGGGTCCAGGGCCACTCCACATGAGACCCCCCCAAGTGTGACTTGGGCTTCACCATAGACCATCAGCTGGTGGCACAAGTCCAAAAAGAATAAGGTAGAGACACATGGCAGTGTCATGACGAAGGGAGTTAGTTACATCCGGTCACTTCTGTAAATTCTGTTCAGGTAGTCACAGCATTCTGCCTGCTGGAGGCAAGGGGACATAGCCCACACCCCTCCCCGGAAGGTACGTCAAGGTCACGCTGGGCGAACAGGCCGCATCGTGGCTGCTATCTTTGGGGCGAAACGTCCTACCACAGCCAGGGTAAGGGACAGAGTGACTTACAAAGTGATCATGGAACAGTAAGGCGATGGCCCAGGAGAGAGAGACCACAGAACAGAGAGAGGCTCGTGGCGTGTGGGAACCCCATGGGTGACGTGGGGATGTCAGCCACCCGTGGGGATGTGGGGCTAGTCAGTAAACAGCAGGAGGACTATCAGGACCGAAAACAATGAGACGGTCCCATTTCAAACGGTAGGTGTGGTCAGCCGACCTACTAGAAGGAAGAAGCAAGCGGACAATACCAAGTGTGGGGGAGGATGTGGAGAAGCGGGAAGCTTGGGTCTGCGGGTGGGAATGCAAAGCAGTGCAGCCAGTGCGGAGAGCCGAGGGGCAGTTCCCGGAAAACATTTCCCGTAGGACCACCACGTGACCAGCAATCCCACTTCTTGGTGCGCAAGAAGAAAACGAAAGTCGTGTCTCCAGGAGCTCCCTGCGCCCCCGTGTCCACGGCAGCATTCGGCACAACAGCCAGGGGGCCGCAGGCGCCGGGTGTCCGCAGGCGCGCAGGGTGGGGTGGCTACACGGAAACGGAACACTTTGCAGCCGTCAGAAGGAAGGGACGTCTCACTCGTGCTGCAAGGATGAAGCCCGAGGACACCATGCTAAGAGAATTGAGCCAGCTGTATGTGAGGCACTTGCAGCCGTCACGTTCACAGAGACGGAAAGTGGAATGAGGGTTGTCAGGGGCTGGGGGAGGGGAGAGTGGGTTCACGGGTCAGTGAGGACAGTTTCGGTTTTGCGCCATGAAGAGCGCGGGAGATGGACGGTGGTGATGGCTACACAACAACCTGAAGGCGCTTAACGCCACTGAAGTGGACACTTGAAAATGGTGAAAATGGTAAATTTTATGTTAAGTGTATCTTATCACAATTTACAAATGCATGTACATACGAGTTTCTGTAAAAGAATATCTCTGTTGTTCTTAAGAGAGGGGAAATTCTATCTGAAAAAGAAAAGGCAAACCTAAGAGGCTGTGGCTATATCACAAAAGTATATTTTTCTCTATAACCAGAGAAGCTATAGGCACAGTTGACACTCATCCTGGTGTTTAACCGAGTCGTTCCAGCGCCTCACCACCCAACGCAGCAGCTCTCAGCCGACCTGCCCCGGGTCTCCGTCCTCCAAGGCCTCTGCGGGGTGGGTGTGGCCAAGGAGAGGCCCTGGGAGGAGCCTGGCGGCGGGCGGGGCCTGGCGGCGGGAGGAGGCCGAGACCGGGGATTTAATCCCAGATCTCTGTGGGGGTGGGGGGTGCCTTGGAGGTGGGGGTGCTGTGTGTCTAAGACCACAACCCACTGTCTCCCATCCAGTAACTCCCTTCTGCTCGCCCCTGGGGGCCTAGAGGTGGTACAGCCCAGGGGTCTCCAGCCTGGGGCACTGCACACTGTCCTTGTGGGTTCCTCTGCATCTTGGCAAATCATCCCTTTATTAAACTCTTCTCAAATACACAGCAAGTGGCACTCTCGCTGATAAAAAAGGTCACAGCGGGGACTGGAAGCACAGCTGTGGCTCATACGGACAGTGAACGCCCCCATACGCTACCGAGGTGGGCAAAGAGTGGAACCTAGCCATTGCCCAAGGCGGGAAGGCCACCCACTTTCCATAGGGGACAGAATAATGCCCCCAAAGATGCCCATGTCCTAATCCCCAGACCCTGTGACTGTCTGCTGGCATGGCAAAGGGACTTCGCAGATGTGAGGACGTTAAGGACCTTGCGATGGGAGGTGAGCCTGGGTTTTCCCAGTGGCCTGATGTCATCACAAGGCCCGTATGAGAGGGAGGCGGGAGGGCTGGGGAAATCAGAAGTTGCTGGCTTCAAATGGGGAAAGAAGGGGGGGCAGCCATGAGCCAAGGGGTGCAGGTGTCTCTAGAGGCTGGAAAAGGAAAACAAAGAAAAAGGATTCTCTCCTGGAGCCTCCAGGAGGAGTGTGGCCCTGCCGCACTGACTGCAGCCCAGTGAGACCCATGTCAGACTTCCGACCTCCAGAACTCTCAGAGAACAAATCTGGGTCATTTAAGCCACTAAGTGCCGTCATTTGTCACAGAGGAAATAGAAATCCATTATACCTTCTCTAGGAATCAGGGAAATGCAAATCAAAACCACAAGGAGATCCCACCTCACACCTGTGAGAATGGCTGTTATCAACAAGACAAGGAACAACAAGTGCTGGAGAGGCTGGAACCCTCGCACACTGCTGGTGGGAGTGCAAACTGGTACAACGGCTATGGAGGACAGCGTGCCGATTCCTCAGAAAACTGGGAAAGGAGTTACCATGTGACCTGGCAATCCCACTTTGGGGTAGCTACCCCAAAAATTTGAAAACCTTAGTCCTCAAAGACTTACGTCCCAATGTTCATCGCAGCGCTGTTCACAGTGGCCAAGTCATGGAAACAACCAAAGTGCCCTGTGACAGATGACTGGATAAAGAAGCTGTGGTACATATACACAATGGAATGTTACTCAGCTATAAGAGAAGATGAAGCACTGCCATTTGTGACAAACATGGATGGACCTGGAGATCATCATGCTCAGTGAGATAAGCCAGACAGAGAAAACAAAGAACTGTATGACTTCACTCATATGCAGAATATAAAACCAAAAGCAACAAAGAAACAAAAACTCAGGGACACAGTCAATAGTTTAGGGGTACCTGAGGGCAAGTGGGGAGGGGGTGGGAAAGGAGGGAGGAGTAGTCAAATAGAAGGTAATGGAAAGAGAAAAAGAAAGAAAAGAAAAACTGCCCAGCTGAGCGCAGCCAGCCCAGAAGCAGAGTAATAAAACATTTATTTGAAGCACTACATTCTGGGTGCCCTGTTATGCAGCATTAGGTAAGAAGAACACTGGATGGGCGCCCCCCAGGAGTACAGGGAGGTCCCCCCAAAGGCAGAGCACTGTAATGCGGCGTGGCAGGGGCTCGGTGAGTGCGTGGCAGACCGCAGCTGGAACGAAGGAACCGGACACAGTCCCCCCCGGGGAGGGGGGGCCTCGGAAGCCACGGTGGGCAGCCTGCGGCTTTGCCGCGTGACCTGTCTGGAGGCGCACACGCACCGGGACAGGTTGGTGGCTGCCAGAGGGGGCCGGGGAGTGGGGGAGTGACTGCGTAATGGGTGTGAGGTCCCTTTGGGGCAATGAAAATGTTTCGGAGGTGTGGTGGGGAGGGGGGCAGCGTAACACTGAGGGCTACATGCCACTCCAGTAGGTGCGCACTGTCGAATGGTTCATGTTTTTGTTACGTGAACTTCACCCCAGTAAAAGAGCTGGTACATGGAGTGGGGAGAGCGATGCAGAACGACGTGTGCAGACTGCAGAGCGCATGGCCACACGGACGCGGGAGACAGCAGACGCGGGGCGCCAAGGCCACCGCCAAGCGCCGCCTCCGCGGGTGGGGGACACGGGGGCTCCAGCCGGAGCTCATATTGATTTCATGTTGAAAAATCAAAACCAAATGCTGCTATGCGTTGAATCTGGGCAGCGGCCATGGTCATGGTTATATTTTTCTCAGTACCCTTCAGTACGTTTGAAATATGTCATCATTAAACATGAAAAACAGAGCCCACTCGCCCTGTCCTACCCCACTGCACCTCCCAAAGCCGGAGAAAAAACGTCCCCTCCTGGCTCTGGGGCGGACACACCGCTCACATGTGGCCCATCGCCGCGGGGCTTCCCACGAGGTACCTTTGCGGCACGCTCTGAAGACCTGATTCTAGTTCCCATTGTGCAGACGGGGAGACTGAGGCCCGATCCCGCCGCCCGCGGCGGGCTCCCGAAGCCGGGCTGCACTGCACGTACTCCTCGGCCTAAGCTAATGTCCGGCACGACGTCCCGGTCGCGTCCAGGTGACCCTGTGCTGCGGGCACCGGAGCCCCGAGGGCCGCACTGCCTCCCAGAAAGGGCACCACCTCCCACAAGCTCGCCCCTGGGCCTCGTTCCTACCGATTTCCAGCACCGCCGCCCTGGGCCGGAGGAGGCGACAGGGAGAGGTGACTCACCGCAACGACCGACCGGCGCGCCAGGTGGGGTCCTGCGGCTGGCCCCACAAGCCACCAGCTGTGCCCTGGGACCCGGGCGCCCACGCTCGGCTGACGTCACACATCGGAAGGCGCAGGGTCGGGGGCGGGTTCAAACCGCTTCTCCGAACCCTCGCGGGGAGGGCCCCCGAGCCCCGGGCTGCGCCGCGAGCTTCCGCGGCTTCAGGCTCTGCCGCGGGCGGCGCAGCTGCCCGGATCCAGCCCGCGGGAAAGGTTCTGGGGCTCGGGATGCGCAGTGGGTGGGGAACTACGTGGAACGAGGCCTTCCGCTTTGGGAAGCCCCCCAGTCCCTCTCTCGGAGCTCTCGGGGGTTCCTCCTCTGTGAAATGGGGGTATGCCCGCCTTGCGGGGTGCGTCCGAATTGAACGAGCGGGTCCCTGTAAAAGGCCGGGAGCCCAGGGAATGGGGGCTGGTGGCCACGGGAGTTCTGACACCACCATTACTGAGCGAGACGAGGCCTGCGCTGGGCTCTCGGCCCCTCTCTGCCGCTGACGTCGGGGTGGCCAGCTCTTCCTTCGCTGGACTGCGTGTTCCCATCTCTGCAAGAGGTGCATGGACAGCCTGCAGCCAGAGGAGCTGAAATCCTGCCCAGAACCTATCCTGAGGCCACAGGCCCAGCCCCTCTTCCTGGACCGGAGCCCTGGCCCCCTGCTCCGGTCCCCGCAGAGCCTCTCAGCTGGAAACACTGCTCTTGGTCCCACAGCTGCCGACAGCTCCACGACCCAGCGAGCCGGGGGCTGGAGCACAGCCTCCGAGTTTAGGAGATAACAAAGCCCGCCCCCGGGTGCATGGCCAGAGTGTCCCAGATCCCGGACCCAGGGCCGCCGTCTGACAGACGGTCCCACAGAGCCCCTGGAGGAGACAGGGTTCCTGCAGCGCGGGCTCCTAGAAGCAGAGCACAGGGAGCACGCGGCCAGGGAGCAGCGGCCGTGGGATTTGAAGTCGCGGCTCGGAGCCCGAGCCCTCCAGGGGCAAAGAGCACAGTCACCGCCACACCGGCCCCGGGGCTGGACTCCCTGACCTGCCACTGAGGAACCAGTGACGAGGACCTCCCTGTCTCTGTTGCCTTACTTGTTAAAGGAAGATTTCTATTTGTAAAAAAGAGAAGCTCTTACTTGTAAAGAATCCTTTCCATTGTAAAACAATCCTACTAATAGCAACACCTACACGCTGAGGTTACTGTGAGGCCTGAGGGACGTGAGCCGACGAGGTGCCGATGGCAGCAGCAGCGCTGGACAGACGTCAGCTGTCCCTACGGCGGTGCCGTTAGGATTATCACCCACACGACCCCTTCCCCCCCACTCCAAATAAATCTCAGGTCTCCTCAGTGACACCCAATTTGAACCATATGGCCCAGGTCTAAAAGCTTCCAGATGTCAGAAGTGTCTGCGATTGCCATGACACATCTAGAAAACAAATCATTTACAGAAGGGATCTTTTTTTTTTTAATCGCCTTTCATTCCCTCAGATATTTCTCAGGCCACTTGAGAAGGAAAAGCTGCCGTCGAGTGTCGGCAAGGCACTCCTAGCGTTCTAGATGGTCTCTGGGTGCCTGAGCAGAGAGGGGCCCACAGAGAAACTCACTCCCGCCCCTAGTCGGAGCGCAGGGATGGGGGCCCCCAGTCACGGGGCCGGGGGCCTGGCTGCCGTCCTGGTTCCCCGCACCCCGTCGGGGCTCCTGTCACTGTAGCCCCCAGCCGACAGCAGAGGCGGGCAGCAGCCCTCCTAAGAGACGAATCATACGTAAGTGGGATTTGCTAAAGCAGTGGGGCTGGGGGGGGGGGGGGGGGGGGGGCCCAGCCGTCACTCAGGGGGGCTGCGCGCCTCCAGAAGTTCAGCCTGGCCAGGGCGGTGGGATCACAGACGACATTCTCCAAAATTCTGGGCCTGGGAGAGGAGCCGTGGTGGGATAAAGGGGTTTTCTTTCTGCTCCAACGTTGTGTCCATGGCCATAATTTGTCTGTTTTTATGGAGAAATGTCCCTCCTGCCAATAAGCAGGTAAGCCTGGGAGCTTCTGAGGTTCCTAGACCCCGTGTCACAGGGCAGGCGGGACAGAGGCTGGTTAGTGAAGGGCTGCAGAGCCCGCAAGGTCAAGGGTGTGAAGATGCACACCGTGAACTGTTGGTCTGTCCCACTGCACTCCCGGCATTTGTAACCTTCCGGGTCAGCCTGGTCCTGCCCATGTTTCCCGGATGGCTGCGCTGGCCCAGGGCTGGGTGTTGGCACCTGCTGAGTCAGGCTGGAGGAACCTATGTGACAGCCTCCCTCTGAGGGGTCCTCAGGCCAAGGAGTCCTCACCACCTGTCTCTCCGATGGCTTCACTCCGTGGGACAGTCAGGGAACACTTTGCAGAGATGTGAAAAAGATGCGTAGGGGCAGGGCAGGAGATTGGGGGATTGGAGAGGGATAGCTGGGTGGTTCAGAGCCCAGACCCTGGAAACCAGTATAAATCTATGCTCCCCTACTTGCAGCTGTGGGACCTTGGGCAAGTCACTTAACCTCTCTGTGCTTTCATTTCTTCCCTGGAACATGGGGTTGAAAGTGTCACCGAGCTGCTAAGATGTAGATATTCTATGAGCCCTGGACTGACACCCCCACCCCAGGAGGTGGAGGGGACCTGGGCCCACCCAGAGCTGACAGTGTTACAGTCAATGACAAAGGTTTCCTGACCCAGCAGCTGCCACCCCCTCCCCAAACTTGGACCAGTCTGCAGAGCCACCCCCATCCTCTGTCCCAAAACAGCCCTCCTCTGTGGCCTAGGTGACTCTGGGCTGTGTACAATGTGGCTTCTTCATTGTCCAGCACTTCAGAAGCAGCTCTGGGCTGCCCATGGGACCCAGAGAACTCTGGTCATTGAGATGTAAGTACACGTGAGGCGCGTGGAGTTCAGAGCCTTGGAGAGTGTACACCAGGCCCTGCTGAAGTAGGCACACAGGAGTGTCAGCACGGAGCCACACACACACGCACACACTTAGTGACACACGTGCACCTACCCACACCGCCCGACTCCCACAGGTGACAGGCCTATAAGGCTCCCTCTGCCAGGTCCCTCCAGATGACTCCCAGCACCACCCCAGGGAGCCCTTCCTGTAGAACACAGTGCGAAGGGTGCCCCCTGGAGTAACGGGGACCCTGGAGCCACATCTCCTACCATCATAACTACAACTAACCTGCCTGGGGTTTCCTCTGCTCCATCCCGAGTCTCCCTGTGTTTTCATCCCAGCCTCAAAATCAACTCCCTTATTTCCATTCTCCATCTTGGAACTCACTCCTGGGATTGGGAGCTCGGGTCACAGTGGGCAGGAGGGGTGGGGGTGGGGGGTCCCACACACTGTGTCCCCATCCCTCACCCTTCTCTCTTCTCTTCTCCCACCTTCCAGAACAGAGCCTGGGGAGTAACTGGGTGAGGCTGTCAGGCCTTGAGCTAGTGAGCTGAATCCTCACCTGCCCCTCTTTGAGAGGTGTCAGAGCTTGGGGTGTGGGTGAGGGGACACACTTTCCTCAACTAGAGATGAAAAGTATTGGGCTTCCCTGGAAGAGCCAAAGCCAGGTCTGAACACATACTTCCCAAGTCAGAGAGCTTGTCTCAGGGAGTTCTATCCATCTGTCCAACCATCCCAAATCCACCCATCCACCCATCCACCCACCCATCCATCCATCTACCATCCACCCACCCACCCACCTGTCCATCCACCCACCCACCCACCCACCCATCCATCCACCATCCACCCACCCACCCA